>CAUYRH010058721.1:0-17334 GCA_963574655.1 Perodicticus potto
CAAGAGACTCGCTTGAGCCCAGGAATTGGAGGTTGCTGTGAGCTGTGGATGCCACAGCACTCTATCCAGGGGTGACAGCTTGAGGCTCTGTCTCAAAAAAAAAAAAAAAAAAAAAACACATGATAAGGCTCGGTGCCTGTGGCTCAAGTGGCTAGGGTGCCAGCCATGTACACCTGAGCTGGCAGGTTGGAATCCAGCCCCGACCCACCAAACAACAATGATGGCTGCAACCAAAAAAAAAAAAAAAATTGGCGGGGTGTTGTGGCGGGCGCCTGTAGTCCCAGTTACTTGGGAGGCGGAGGCAGGAGACTCACGTGAGCCCAGGAGTCAGAGGTTGCTGTGAGCTGTGATGCCACGGCTCTCTACCGAGGGTGACAGCTTGAGGCTCTGTCTCAAAAAACCAAAAAAACAAACCACACACACACAAACACACACCCATGAGAAGGATAGTTTTGAAACTAGGGATAGAAAATTTCTTTTTAATGATTTATACTTTGTTTATTTTTTTTTTAGAGACAGAGTTTCACTTTATCACCCTCAGTAGAGTGCTATGGAGTCACAGCTCACAGCAACCTCTACCTCCTGGGCTTAGGCAATTCTCCTGCCTCAGCCTCCCGAGTAGCTGGGACCACAGGTGCCCGCCACAATGCCTGGCTATTTTTTGTTGCATTTCGGCTGGGGCCGGGCTTGAACTCTCTACCCTCAGTATATGGGCCCGGCGCCCCACTCACTGAGCCCCAGGCGCCACCCTATACTGTTTATTTTTATAAAGAATTTAAGGGAACTTCTAATTTTTTTTTATCGGTATAATTTTATTTCTTAAGTTGGGTTTTTACAGAATTTTTAGAACCTTTTGGTATATCTTAAATATTGCATACAACATTTAAAAATTATGAGTACCAATGATATATCTACAACATATTTGAAAACATAGCAAAAATGGGTGATGTTTTAAGAAAATAAGGGAGCTTTTTAATGTTAACACTTATCTGAAATAGGACAACTGAAGGCTAAATCAATCAAATTAGTTGGAAGTATAAAGAATGCAGAATAAATTAGTCATTTTGGCAGCTCTCCATTCTATTATTCTGGCATTAGGTTGTAATTTTTCTTTAAACATTGTGTTTTTCTAATCATAAACATAATATATGTACATTGTAGAAATCTGGAAAGTATGAAAAATTCTAAAAGAAAACAAATATCCCCATACTCATACCTTCCAGACATACTCATCAGCAACATTTTGGTATAATTCTGTCATCTTTGAAAAGACATGTACATACAAGCATCCATACATATGAATCAAACTAGGAAGATGGAATACTTACAATTTTGTGTGCTACTTCTTTAACTTATATCATGAATATTTACCTATATTGTATAGTCTTCGAAAACATTTTTAATGATCATTTAAATCCTGTTTCACAAAAATTCCTTGTGATTTTTAGATACTGAAGTCTGTTTTGTAATCAGTCATACATGGTCTCTAAAAAGAATACTAAAAGTGCTCTAATTTTTTTCATTGCTAAAGTAAGAGTATAAAAAGTACATACTTGGCTCGGCGCCTATGGCTCAACGGGCTAAGGCGCCAGCCACATACACCTGAGCTGGCGGGTTTGAATCCAGCCAGGGCCCGCCAAACAACAATGATGGCTGCAACCAAAAAATGGCCGGGCGTTGTGGCTGGTGCCTGTAGTCCCAGCTACTTGGGAGGTGGAGGCAGGAGATTCGCTTGAGCCCAGGAATTGGAGGTTGCTGTGAGCTGTGATGCCATGGCACTCTACCCAGGGTGACAGCTTGAGGCTCTGTCTCAAAAAAAAAAAAAAAAAGTACATACTTATCCAAATGGATGGGCTCAAAAATTGGTCTTTTAAAAGACCAATTTCATGTGAAGAATGTCTGTCGAGTATCTTTTCACAGTAAGTAAAATGAAAATTTTAAGAAAATTCTAAAGAGCATTAATGTAATTAAAACTTCTGACACATTCATACTTTACAAATATGAACCATTATCAAGTGAAGATCTGCTCTCTCATCTTTAAAGAAACTATATATTTCAGGTTCAGCACCTGTAGCACAGTGGTTATGGCGCCAGCCACATACATTAAGGGTGGTGGGTTCGAACCTGGCCCGAGCCAGCTAAACAACAATGACAACTGCAACAAAAAATAGTCAGGCGTTGTGGCAGGCACCTGTAGTCCCAGCTACTTGGGATGCTGAGCCAAGAGAATCGCTTAAGCCCAAGAGTTGAGGTTGGTGTGAGGTGTGATGCCACAACACTCTACCAAAGGTGACATAGTGAGACTCTGTCTCAAAAAAAAAGAAACTACATATTTCAAATCAAGCAACTCTATAGAGACATGTATATCCATCTACATGTATATATATAATTATAAGTAATACCTTTGCATAGCTAAAATCACAAAGTTAATAATAAGGACAGACAGAACATGCCAACATGAACTTGAGAGTCATTGCAAACACCATAATGCATCAAAATGTTAGGGGAGTTTTATACCCAATAACAGCAGAAGAAGATGAAAATACTTCTTCTTTACTCTGTAGCTCCCTGTCCCCTGCTCCCTGCATACTAATTAGAAAGCTTAGTTTTTATCCAAAGTTAACAATTAAAATGTACAGTGGTTCACATACTGTGTTAAGATACAGCAACTCACTTATTAGTTGTAAGGTCAAAAGCTTCAACTGAAGCTGAAAGACCATCTTCAGTGACACCTCCTGCAATCACAATTTTGCCTTTATGGACTGCCACTCCGAACATGGAACGAGGGGTTTTCATTGGAGCCAGATCTTTCCAGTCTCCTTTTTTGGGGTTGAAGATGAACACCCTGTTTGTACATTTTCTGCAAACATAAAACAACAACAAATGCTCCTGTTAGAAGCTTCATTTTTTTAAAAGCACCTTCACTAATAATTTGGTTTTGCTTCTTACAAGAACTATGTAGTGTAGCAGAGGATCATAAAAACACCAAAGAATTCTTCTTTAATTTGGGCATATGCCACTAAACAAAGAACAATTCCAAATGTGGGGACCAAAGTTATTTTATAATAATTAGTAAAAGGTAGGGTATTTTTGCTTCTAGGCAACTGCTTAGAGGGGCAAGCACGGTAGATGTTAGTCCTATAGAGTACTAAATTCAGTGGAAGAATTTTTTTACTCTATATGAGTTAAAAAAAAAAAAAAACGCCAAAAACCCACCTTTTTTTATGCCTTAGTTAACAAAAATTTGTTTATAACATGAATACTCTAAAAATGAATCAGTGGTCAACTTAATAATTAAGTGCATATGTGACTATTTTCAATTTAGCTAATGTGATAGGTCATTTCATTTTACACTGCCACTAGTATGCCTATGCATTTTAAGAACTCTGGTACTATAGATTAGACAACTAATCATCTGAGCTGATGAGTAACAAGAGGTTTTATATGCTAATGCTACCAGAAAAACCAAGACTCATCTCAATTGTTCTTAGTGTGTTCCTTATGGTTCCTTAAAGTCATCCATAATTTGGTGATGGGTGTTCAGAATTCCAAATAAGAATTGATTAACTGGATATATGTGGTAATGCAAAAAAACAGGCCAGCTTTTTGTGAGAACAGTTTTTTCCTTAATCTTATAAAAGACCAGATATCTGGAGCAGAATCATTTCCTCTAATAATTAACTATGGATATCACTTGAAAACTTCTTTTTTTTTTTGAGACGGAGTCTCATTCTGTTGCCCTGGGAAGAGCGCTTGTGGCATCATAGCTCACAGCAACCTCAGACCCCTGGGCTCAAGCGATCCTCTTGCCTCATCCTCCCAAGTAGCTGGGACTACAGGCACCCACTGCAACACCTGGCTAACTTTTCCATTTTTAGTAGAGATGGGGTCTCTTTCTTGCTCAATCTGGTCTCATACTCCTGAGATCAAGGGATCCACCCACCTGGGCCTCCTGGAGTGCTAAGACTACAGGTGAGAGCCACTGCCCTGGCCACTTGAAAACTCTTGAGAAGACAGTTATACAAAATCAGGTTCTTCAGTTTATTACTGGGAACTAGGGCAATTCAGCATTTACTTTGAGATAATGACTCATTTCAAAGTCCTTTGACATTTGTCAAGCAATGTTGTCTTGGTTAATTCTCAAGATTAATATATTCTTACTGACAAGAACTGTATGCTTCTTACTGACATATCAATTTCCTAGTTACTAATGCTACTTGAAGGAAACAATTTAAATCATTTGGCAAGGTTCCTGTGTTTCCAAACTCAGAACACTCTTTAGTAGAGATTTTCCATTCCACTTGCTCAGTAAAAATGCCCCCAAATAAGATTTGGAAATGGTTAAGCTTATGACATACCTTCCTATAAATTTAATAGGAATACCTAGCATTAAGGAGACTATAATAATTTCATAATATATTATTTTTGAATATGGATAAGATAGTATAAAAACCATGGCTTTTAAAAATAACATTTTCTGTGCTATATTTATTATTTTAATTGAATGAAAACCAAGAATAATTATTTTTTTAGTGGCTCAGCATCTGTAGTTCAGTGGTTAGGGTGCCGGCCACATACACCAAGGCTGGCGGATTTGAACCCAGCCCTGGCCTGCCAAACAATGACAACTACAAAAACAACAAAAAATAGCCGGGCGTTGTGGTGGGCGCCTAAAGTCCCAGCTACTTGGGAGCCTGAGGCAAGAGGATCACTTAAGCCCAAGGGTTTGAGGTTGTTGTGAGCTGTGATGCCACAGTTCTCTACTGAGGGTGACATAATGAGACTCTGTCTCAAAAAAATAATAGTAATTATTATTTTTTTAGAGATGAGGTCTCATTCTCTATCACTAAGGCTGAAGTGCAGTGGCAAGACTATAGCTCATTGCTCCTTGAACTCCTGGTCTCAAGCAATCCTTCTGTCTTAGCCTCCTGAGTAGCTGGGACTACAGGTGCCAGCAATCACTCCCAGCTGATTTTTCTTATTTTTTGTACAGACAGGGTCCCGCTATTATGCGCAGGCTAGTCTTGAATTCCTGCCTTAGCCTACCAAAGTGTTGGGATTACAGGCATGACCTGTGACACCTGTCCAGAACCGTTATCAACTACACAAGCGAGTTTTTTACATCTAACATGTTTGCATAGTTTACTCTCCTTTCCTGCTTTGCCCTTAAAATTCTTAATTTTGACTCCTTTTCCAGCACTGGACATCTCTGCATGTATTAACTAAACTGTGAGCAAATGACTATAAGGCAGATTAGACAGAGTTTCCAGGGGCAGATTTAGTTTTCACTATCTAAACTGAAGATGCTCATTTTAATACACAGGCTACTATCTTGACTGACTCTGGGGCCTTCTGAGCTCACTTTTCCTCTCTCTGAGTTGTAAGACATCTTTCCTAATTACCATTTGCTTGAGAAGTGCCTAGAACTCAGGTAAGTTTATATATGAAGTTTTGTCCTGGTTTCCTCTTAAGAGACTGGGTGCAGGTGGGAGCCTATTTTTCAATAGTTGTTAAATACTGTATTTTTGTTTGTTTGTTTTTTTGAGACAGAGCCTCAAGCTGTCACCCTGGATAGAGTGCTGTGGCATCACAGCTCACAGCAGCCTCCAATTCCTGGGCTCTAGCGAGTCTCTTGCCTCTGCCTCCCAAGTAGCTGGGACAACAGGCGCCCGCCACAACACTCGGCCATTTTTTGGTTGCAGCCATCATTGTTGTTTGGTGGGCCCAGGCTGGATTCGAACCCGCCAGCTCAGGTGTACGTGGCTGGTGCCTTAGCCGGTTGAGCCACAGGTGCCGAGCCAAATACTGTATTTTTGCTTATTACCTCTGTTGGGGAATAAATAAATGGTATGTTGCTGAAGAAATAACTGCTGCCTTTTCAATCACCATACTTCTTAGTCAAACTGTCTTACCTAAATTCCCTCTTATGAATTTAAAGTTCAAATCTGCAATATTTTTATACATTACTGTTTAAGAAGATATATTGTAAATACTACATTATGGAGTACTTTCAATGTTCATCTACTTGTGGCTAAATGAATAAGAAGGCTTGTTGGTTTTATTATAATAAAATACACTTATACATCAGCTAAGTAAAAGACTTGACTGTGCTCCTCGATGTTGCATTTCCACTTCAAGAAAGCTTATGATTGATGTGTTATGCTCGTTCCTAATTATATACTGGGCATCTACATATTTGCTTCAGTAACTTTTAAATTTTTTAGTTTTCCTTTGAAAATCATTTATAAGATCCTTCAACAATGTTTTGAAATTGCACTGTGAAATTTTACCTCCAAAATATGAGTAAGAACTAAGTCCCATTTCAGTATGTAAATTCAAATGAAAAGAGAAAGAAAATCTTCTAATAAGAAAAACCATTTGAAAAAAAAAAAGACAAACCATTTGGGATAGATATAAACCCCAAGGAGAATTCCAAGTACTTACTTGTCATCTGTCTTGCCTCCCAGACAATATATCATCCCTTTATGTGAAATCACATTATGTCCATAGACTTTGATAGGAAGTTTTTTTACTTCATTCCATTTTGCAGCGCTAAAATTAGATGACAGAATTTATGATTTCAGTGAATTACGGGGTATGAAAATACAAACATGTTGTAGGCACTCATATACCTGAATGCTTAGGGAACAGGAATATTATGCCAACTTACACAGGATCATAGCATAATACCGAATCCAGCGAAGCCTCTGTTTGAAGGTCTTTGCCTGCAACTACGTAGATTTTGTCATCTACCTCTCCCAGACCGAAGAGACACCTGGCTGAAGGCAGAGGTGGAAGTCCAACCCACTCAGATGCTATGTTATCAAGCTGAAAAAATATAATATAATATAATTAAGCTTCACATATAAGGAATTGTGGAGCTTGTTGGAAAAAAGTTACAAGTGTACCCCCCAAATGCTCTACTTTATCTGTTGTTTGGAATTCACTGAGATAGGTGAAGAACTCGAAAGCAAAATGAAACTACAACCCCAAAGTATCATATTTTAGCTTACGATCACCAAGAAGAATGAGAAAATGTAGTTAGCATACCAAAATAGACAAAAGTATCAAAATCTTCAGGACTTAAAGGAAAGAGTATAAAATAGAATCACCAGAGATTAGTTAGAACTCTGAAGTTTCTTGTCAAATTTTCTTCTACATTTCCCTGTTCACCTTTGAAATAAGAAATCCTGAATGATACTTTTAAGACACTGGGGAAAGAGTTGTCAGAGGAGACAGTATGTGAATGACCCCTGCATGCTATATTTAACATGTTCCCCAAGCTGGCACCTGAGACAGCTGGGCCTGTCGCTCAGTCCACAGACAAGCAGGAGGTTAGGCAGTATTCTTTTCTTTCTTTAAAAAATGTTTAGGTTCTCTGTTTAGTATTTCTGATATAGGCAGGTGTTAAACTGAATTCTCAAGTTATTTGTTGGGAGTCATCTGAAATACCCTTCTCTATTGCTTTTTTTTTTTTTCTTTTTTGGCCAGGGCTGGGTTTGAACCCACCACCTCTGGCATATGGGGCTAGCGCCCTACTCCTTTGAGCCACAGGTGCTGCCCCCTTCTCTATTGTTTTGGTTTATATTAAGAAGTAGTAGCTTTTCTTGTCGATGCTACTGCACCTTAGCAAGCCTAAACTTGCCCTCCTGTGCCCATGCTGTGGGGTAGGTAATCCTGCGCGGCTGGGATCTGTCTTAGCACATACTACTAGCAATTTTTATATTTTCTACTTTGCATTTTAGGATATCAAGGCCCAAAAAACTGTTTTCTGAGAGAGTGCATCTGCAGATTTGTTGTTCTCTCTGGGTCCACGTCTACACTGCAGAAGAAAAATGAATAAGACGCAGATTCACTGGATCCCCAGGGTAGAGTGGATATATATGGCTGTGGTATAGGGAGGGCTGCCTGTGGAATCCTGTCTAGTAATGGCAGTTAAAGCACTGATTAAGACAGATGACAGGGTGGCACCTGTGGCTCAAAGGAGTTGGGCGCTTCAAACCCAGCCCCAGCCAAAAACTGCAACAACAACAACAACAAAAGACAGATGACATAAGGGGTTTAATCCCACATGCACATTGTTAGCTTTGCATTCACTAATTTCAACGTCCAGATTTTGATCCTTTATGTTTTCATTTTTGAAAAACATTCTTTGATCAAGAAGTGGAAGTAATAATGAACATTTATGGAGTTTTGACTCATCATAGACCTCGAACTAAGTGTTTTACACAGGTAATCTCATTTAATCCTCCAGAGTAGGCACTTTTATCATCCTCATTTTACAGATGAGTAAACTGAGGCAGAGAAAGATTAGATAATTTGCCCAAACTCACCGAGCTTTTAGGTGGTATTCAAATCCAAGCTATCTAAATCCATAGTTTAAAGAATGGAATAGCAGCCATCACAATTCCAGACCTGATGGCTTATTGAACAGCACTGTTTACTTTCCCATCTTACCCCTTTTGGGCACCTTCTATTGCAGACCGAACAGTAAATTGCCTGCCAGGATCTTTCATAGATGAGCTGTCCGCTATTTAACCTCTCTGGGTTCCAATTTCCTCACTGTTAAAATTAGGGTCTGGGGGCAGCTCCTGTGGCTCAGTGAGTAGGGCGCTGGCCCGATATACCAAGGGTGGCGGGTTTGAACCCGGCCCCGGCCAAACTGCATCAAAAAAAAATAGCCGGGGGCGTTGTGGTAGGTGCCTGTAGTCCCAGCTACTTGGGAGGCTGAGGCAAGAGAGTCACCTAAGTCCAAGAGCTAGAGGTTGCTGTGAACTGTGACTCCACAGCATTCTACTGAGGGTGATAGAGTAAGACTCTGTCTATCGAAAAAAAAAATTAGGGTCTGGACTTAGACTACTTCAAGACCTATTCAAAAATTTGATGAATCTACTAATTCTATGGAGGGTGGGAAAAAAACTTCTCTTACCAAGGTAAAAAATTCTAACAATCTATTTATAGCATAAGGCGAAAATTACTCCAAAATTTAGACATTTTAAATACATGTGACCAAGCAGAAAAGTAAACAGGCTTAAATTCTCATATGAATATTTCCTTATGAGTCAAAACTTTCTTTTATGGTCAGGTATTTTTATCCTGGCATTTTGTTCTACTGTTTGTGCCTTTTACAAGCAGCAAGGGATGGGTAATGACCTTCCAACTTGGTGTAGCTGTTTTTGCAGCTATGAAGAACAATTAGCAGATTTCTTAAACCAGAAATGAGAAGACATGTCAATAAACAAAGGGTAGTAATAGAATGGAAGAGAATAAAGATTAAACTAAACACTTGAAAATAAAGGGCTGGTTTATTTATATATTCAATAAATTAAATATGAATATGGGGAGAAATTCTAGGAGTTTGGGGGAATTTATTCTTTGGCTCTAATTTCTTTGAATTTGATTTCTAGGTACCTATCTGTCATCTACCTGTTTTGATATCTTTTTACTTCCTGGATACATTTATAGCCTTTTTCATTGATTTTACCCTTTCTGAATTTAAAACTAGGGCTTGGAAATTTTCTGGCCCATATTCAAATATGTATAACAGTCTTCACTAGAACTTTGAAGATTAAGAAACAATACGTATTATTACAACTACATTTCTCAAGATTAGAAAAAGTTGATTAAAGGTAGTTATTTTGTGAATGCAAAGTATGTCACACACTTTGAGAGGATATTGTGGCTGTGATGTGACTTTCTACGCTTGCTTGTCTTTGGGCTTTCTAGCTCAAGTCCCCATGAACCCTGGGCTGTGATTTGCTCTGACCTAAACTCTTTAGAGTTAGTTGTAACCTGCCAAGTATTGGTATTGGCATTATTGAAGGTAAAGGTTAAGATGACTTCTTTATAAGCTGATAATGTATAATGCATTGAGAACATGAAACGAACTCCCTTCAAACTGTAAAGAGTCTATTAGTAAAGAGCGTTTGTCTTCCTGGAAATTTCTGTGGTTTCACAAAACTGATTGTTAATACCCTGACTATCCCAGAAGCAAAAAAAGAGAAAAATTGTAAGAATGTCTAAGTACATTTCTGATCCAGATAAATGTGATGTCATTAATAAAAACTTCTAAATATCATCAACTAATTCCAATTATCGACATTTGTGTAAGACAGTTTTTCCTAGGAGATAATCCAAAGTGTTTAGAATATGTAAACCAGGGATGGCCAACATTTTTTTTCCTCTGCTGCACATTGGAAGAGTAAGAGTTGTCTTGGGCCACACACTAAACTTACAAATACTAATGAAAGCTGATTAGCAAAAACAAAAACAAAGGTTGGTGCATACTTTTTGTCTTGTCTGACACACAGATAAGCAAAAAGTCCTCATAAAATCAGCATGTGGCCCTTTGGCCACAGGTTGGACACATTGTAAACAGTTTTTTTCATTTTCAACAAAAGCATATTTTAGGCAGTAACCATAAATAAGAGATGAAATGCTGCCTTTAAAAACTTCAAATCAAAGAATTTGGAAGAGGTAGAAAATCTGAAAAATCATTGCTGCTTTGTTCTGTATACTTAGGGAAATAATTTGATTTAGGAAAAGAATTAGCCTAATTTTAATAGGCAAGAATGTACAAGACTAAATTTAGTTTTTACAAAAATACTAGGCTTTACAGGATTGTAGTCATCATCAACTATAAACAACACGTTTGGTGTAAAAGAGAATAAAGAAAGTCTTAAGTCAGGAGTTAAATGTTAATTAGAACCCCCGCTCTTCACCAAACCTTTTGTTAAATATTAACAAGTAGTCAAACATTTTTTTTTCTGTGAACCCTTTAAATAGTGAAAGTGCAAGGGACTAGGACAGGACATCAATTAGAATAAAATGCAAACAGCCTGAATAATTCACAAATTGGCTAACTGGATGGTGAATAACCAGCCTTCCCTTTATGCCTCTACTTGTATAAAAATAGTGTTTCTTACTTGGAAGAAATATGACTGTAGAGGTTGATCCTTATTTTCTTCATCCACATATAGCCCTCCTACCACATATATCTGATTTTGCTGGGTGACAGTGCTGGAATGATTTCTGGGAATCTGCTCAGCCAGTGCGGTAAGGTAGCATTCATTTTCTGTGGGATCATAAGCCACTGCAGCTGTGTCATTAATTAACAGGATGAGGTCTTTGACAAACATTCCATGCCTGGGGATGTCGTTCAGGTACCCAGGAAGTAAATCTTCATCACCAACATCACCATTCACCTCAGCAGCCCCCGTCTTCTCTGCATTTTTGCTAGGTTCGGGGAGTTTGCCTGCGAAAGCATCTTTCAAAACTTTGATTTTTTTCTGGATGTCTGGGTTGCTTTTAATTATGTCATCTTTTTCAACATGATCTTTAAAATATTTTTCTGTCATTAGGCGAAAACGGATACAATCAAACACTTCGCTCAGGTTTTTAACCCTGTTTTCCTTGTCTGTTCGCACCCATTTCATCACTGCCTCAAACACCGCTTCTTCCTTTTCTACGTTTAGGCTGTCATTTGAAATGACCGAGATCAATTCCTGCGGAGACAGTTGCATAAAGTCCTCTTCTTTACAAATTTGTATAAAGCGATCAGACACAAATTCACGGGCAGAAATGGCAAGTCTCGGGCAGTCAAGAAGAAGTCCTAATCTTAGGATGGCTAGACAATTACCAGGAGCAAGTCTTTTCTGAAGATAAGAAACACACACAGTGAACACGGAGGGGATCTGAAAGCGGCTGGCCAACGCGAAAATATCTTGCACATTTCCGTCATTGAGATCAATGCTGGCAGAGTACAGGTATTTGATGATTAAGTCAAGTACAGCTGGATCCACATTATCTAGCACTACTTCCTTTTTTTTCGCCTCTTCAATATCTGATAAAAAGTACTCACGGAAGTAAGGACTACAGGCTGACAAAATCAATCTGTGGCAAGGAAGACTTTTGTCACCTGCTTTTAGGGTGCAATCGATGAATTTTTTCTCATCCAGGAGATCTTTTAGACCATCCTGAAGAAGGGTGGATTGGTAAAGCCGCAGTTCCTCTGCGAGTTCCCGCTGGGAATCCATTTTGTGAGTGACCTGGGTAAGGAAGGGGACACTGAAAGCCTTAGCTCCTTGCAGCACAGAGGTCTAGCTGTAAAAAGGCAGACCAGTGTGCTTTGCCCAGCTTGAAGCCTTTGCAATTTAATCCCACCAGCTAAATATAGATACCAACTCTAACAACGGGAATTCAAGAGAGCCAGTTTGGATAGAGTTGTTGTTGCAGCTGTTAAAGATTGAAAGTAACAACTGGAACTTTGAATCACTGCGGAAACAGCTAAGAGACAAGACATTTAAGTAGAAAGCTCTAAAATACTTAAAAGTATTAGAAGATAAGCTAAGAAAGGCTACTATAAGAAAATACTGAGTTAATAAAAATGAATCACTCTTCTAAAAATGTTCTAGTAACAAACTACTTGGCTCTCTGAATTAATGATGCAGTGGTCAAGAATATGGTGAGTTCACTTGAATACTCAAAAGCAAGATCCTAATTCCAATAATTGTTACATACAAATTTTTACTGTCCATTCAACACAGTGGGATCTAGAATTTTATTTTAGAAGTAGGAAACTTGATATTTACTTATATGCTACAGTTTTATAAAACCTTTAAAACAGCTGTATCATAATTGAAATAAATACAGAGAAACAACTAATTTTCTAAAACATTCTAATTTATCTTTATTCTTAACTGGAAAAGCTATAATTAATATCGAATCAAGTTATAAAAGTATTTAATTTATTCACACTCTGTCTTGCTGTACAAAGGATTTGATGTGGTAAACAATAAGAAAAAGTAAAATAAAGGCAAATGATTAAAAGGAACCATCAAGACTAGAAAAAAATATTTAAAAAGTTAGAAGTCAATGTTAGGAAAAGAAAAAAACCCACACACAAATATAGTCACTAAAGATATTCTGTAATTTTGTGCTGAAAATTAAATTTCACTAAATAAAAGATTAAAAGAAAAGGATAGAGGTAACCCCATGAGAACAGTATTATCATCAGAACACAGCAAAATCAGCACAAAGTCCTACATCAGTCATATAATTTGAAAAATAGGCCTTATTATTTAAAACAAAACGTAATTGGAATCATAATGTATATTGTTGATTCTAATAGAACAACGTATTAATTATGGAATGCAGAAATCATGATTTAAAAGAAAATGGATCCTTTGCTTATACATGTATATAGATGGATATACTTCATTACTTTTATTACATACTCATATTTTCAGTAGGGCTATAGAAATACTATAATTTCAAAGGTTGGTACTGTTAAACATGTCCAAAAGAACCTAAGCTCCATGAAAACAGAGGTTTTTTTTCTCCTCCCACCAGGATCTGTTCTGTTTAATGTTAAAGCCTCAAGGGTAATTCTATAAAATGTTTTTGTTGAATGACTGAATGCCTCCCAGATCAGGGAATTATGTATTTTTAAAGGTCTCTATCCATGAGTGAAAGTTTCTTCTTTTATTTTACATCACAGTGAAGTCAGTGGTACTGTCAGCTGCTAAAACAACAGCTGAACGAAGAGCTCATTGCCTCTTTTTCCATTTATAGATGCCTCTAAAGGTTTTAACACACTAGAAAAAACTAACAGCTGCTTCCTTGTTTGAACAATAAATGACTCATTTCTCTTTACACGTAACATCTAACATTTGAAAAGATTAATGAATCAGATGCAAATACCATGACATGACATTTGAGATTATTCTTTACTAGTTGGCAATTTTATGAAGTCTCTTGTTTGAAAAACAGTATTTAAATATTATGGCAGCATTTTGTGACTCGTACAGATTTTTTAAACAACCTTCTCTCCTTAATGTTGGTGGCTTATTATAACTCCATCCCTGTAAAACTGTAGACATCCTTTTCCACTTAAATGGTGAAATCCACTTGCAGCTTCTGTTCATTGATTTGTAATCAACTTACGTTATCACTCCATTATACCATGTGTCTCTGTTGTACATACAGATGCATTTTATCTTTGTTACACACAAAAGAAAAAGCCTTCTAGAAAAAGAGGGCTCTTTTGAACAATGTCCATTACTTGACAAAGCCTTCCCAAAATGCTTTCTACACTGAAGCATTGGCCCAAAACACTGAATGATGCTAGAGGGGTCACCAAATCTTACCTAACCAAGAAATCAGAAAAATAATCCCTATTTTTGAAAATTTCAAATGAATACAAACAGGAGAAAGTTAATAAATGAATAATACTATTTCCTTACAAAATAGATGTATTCTTACCCACATTATATTGAAATTATTTATAAAATAGCACCTAAAATTTTACAGAGGGGTTGATGTACTCCAGAGTTAGTTACAATTATTGGTTTTTACAAAAATGATGCTCTAAAAATGACATATCTAAGGATTACAATTTGTACTAGAGTTGGTTTATGTTTGGAGCTACATGATAATATATTTAAACTAGATTTTTATAATTAAAGCAGTATTTTGATTATTCCATAAGAAGTCTTTTAAATAATTCTTTCAAAACATTAGATGGTGCTGCATAAATTCTTTATTAAACCCAACATGATACAGTCATTTAATATCTGAAAACTAATACTTTACAAGTATTAGGTACAAAATAAAACATTTACAAACTATGTACATTCTGATTACAATTTAAAATATATTCTTTCGAAAACTGGCGGTTTTCTAAATGGGTTTTTCCTCAATCATTAAAAGCCTTTAAATATAAAATCTGTAAATATAAAAGCTATTCCATGGCTTATAGCAGGTGACTAATATCTTTAATCTTGAGATATCTTTAAATAGAAATCCAGCTCAACTCAAGATCAACTCATTACTTCCCAAAGTCCCTGTAGGGTGAATCCATCCTTCAATTTCTCTATTGCAAGCCCCAGTTCTTCTGAAAATACGGGTTCACGATCTTGTTGCTTTTGGGGGGTAAGAGGATGAGATGGGAATAGAGAAAGTGGGCAAGGAAGAAGGAAAAAAAGCAAAAAAAAAAGTTTTCACATAAGTTCGTGAATGCTAATTGTTGGAATATAGAAACTTTTTTTCACATACTGTTAAGTAAAATATCCTTACCTTATTGCCATCAGCAAAATAAGCCTGTAAAACAAAGCAAATTCTATTTCACATACGGACAAAAAATATTCTAACAGGCCAGGACTACAGAAATAGGTAATTAATCTGGAGAATGATGTAACTAAATATATTTCAAGTTCTGTTACTGTGTGTCTAATTTTTTTTTCCACCCATCTATAACGCTGGTAGCAGAATTCACTCTGCTAAGCATTGCTAATGTCTACAAAAGTTACACTTTAGGCCAGGCCCAGGGCTCATGCCCTGGGAGGCTGAGGTGGGTGGATTGCCTTAACTTAAGAGTTCCAGACCAGCCTGAGCAAGAGCAAGACCCGGTTTCTAAAAAAATAACTGAGTGTTGTGGCAGGCACCTGTAGTGCTAGCTACTCCAAAGGCAACAAGAGGCTTAAGCCCTTTTGAGGGCTCAAAAAAGAAAGAAAGAAACTATAGAACTTTCCTTCTTCTTCTTCTTTTTTTTTTTTTTGGGAAACAGGGTCTTAGTCTTTCACCTTGGGTAGAGTGCCGTGGTGTCATCATCATAGCTCATAGCAAAGTCAAACTCTTGGGCTCAAGAGATCCTCTTGCTTCTGCCTCCCAAGTAGGGGGGACTATAGGTACCCATCACCATGCCTGGCTAGTTTTTCTTTTTTTTTTTTTTAGAAAGAGCCACAAGCTGTCCCCCTGGATAGAGTGCCGTGACATCAGAGCTCACAGCAACCTCCAATTCCTGGGCTCAAGCGAGTCTCCTGCCTCTGCTTCCCAGGTAGCTGGGACTATAGGCGCCCGACACAACGCCCGGCCATTTTTTGGTTGCAGCCGTTGATTGTTGTTTGGCGGGCCCAGGCTGGATTTGAACCTGCCAGCTCAGGTGTACGTGGCTGGCGCCTTAGCCCGTTGAGCCACAGGCGCCGAGCCACCTGGCTAGTTTTTCTATTTTAGTAAAGACAGGGTTTCACTCTTGCTCAGACTGGTCTCAAACTCCTGAGTTCAGGCAACCCACCCGCCTCAGCTTCCCTGAGTGTTAGAATTACAGGCGTGAGCCATTGTGCTCAGCCAGAACATTCCTTCTTTTGGTTCCAAAGAAGATGCTGGTAAAACAACAAAAAAAATGCATAGTTTGAGTTCTAGTAGTTTATAATTAAATATTTTATACTAATTTTACGCCTCTGTTTCAAAATATTTGTTACCAGAAAGGTATTCTGGTCAGATTTATAGACCACAGTATGGAGAAAGCACTGTTATTATTTTGGTTATTAATTAGTTAATACCAATATGGAAATAAGAGAGGTTTATTGTTTAAACAGTATCCTTTGAAAAATAATATAACCTATAAATTAAGAGAAGATCATTTTATAAAGATAAATTAGGGACAGTGAGGAATTTAAGTTAATTTAATTGACTATGATATATATTTAATCTTTTCTAATATTCTAAGGCAGCACATCTCAACCTGTGGGTCGCAACCCTTTTGGGGGTCTCCTGCATATCAGATATTTACATTATGATTCATAACAGTAGCAAAATTACAGTTATGAAGTAGCAACGAAAATAATTTTACGGTTGGGGGTCACCACAACATGAGGAACTATATTAAAGGGTCACGGCATTAGGAAGGTTGAAAACAACTGTTCTAAGTTATAAAAAAACTTTTCACATATCTAAAATCCTCTGAATAACTGTGTAACTCTGAATAACTGAATAACTATTTCCCAGTTTGGTAATTTAAAAAGTATTGTCACCCAAAGAAATTAACTAAAAATATTACCTTAGAACTTATGTTTAAGATACTGTGAAAATACTCAAGTTCTGTTTTTACAGTTAAGCCATTATTTAATTAAACAGACTCAGACAAAAGCCGTAAGAAATGTAATGCCTCCCCTTTGTGATTCTTACCACAAAAGCGTCTGTGTGATCATCAGAGTCTATTTCTACATCATCTTGAATCTGTTCGACTGTCAGAGCTTCAAGGGGCTGTGGCTAAAAATCAATCAGTATATGTTAAAATGTATCGGAGACAATATTAAATATGAGAAATATAAATACCTGTAAAAGGATAACGCAATTACAAACTATTCAAGTCTTTAAAAAATCACTGTATAATTTGTATTATTTTATTAAAAAACTAACAAGTATTAAAACAGCAAATTTACACATAGTTAATACTTAGAGCTATCCTTTTTTTTTTTTTTTTTTGAGACAGAGCCTCAAGCTGTCACCCTGGACAGAGTGCTGTGCCGTCACAGCTCACAGCAATCTCCAATT
>CAUYRH010058722.1:0-21861 GCA_963574655.1 Perodicticus potto
TTGTGGCGGGTGCCTGTAGTCCCAGCTACTTGGGAGGCAGAGGCAGGAGACTCACTTGAGCCCAGGAATTGGAGGTTGCTGTGAGCTGTGATGCCACAGCACTCTATCCAGGGTGATAGCTTGAGGCTCTGTCTCAAAAAAAAATAATAAATAAATAAATAAAAAGATGTGAAACTATAAAAATATTAGAAGAAAGTGCAGGGAAAACACTTGAAGAAATCGGCCTAGGCGAATATTTTATAAGGAGGACCCACCAGGCAATTGAAGCAACACCAAAAATACATTACTGGGACCTGATCAAACTAAGAAGCTTCTGCACAGCCAAGAACACAGTAAGTAAAGCAAGCAGACAGCCCTCAGAATGGGAGAAGATATTTGCAGGTTATGCCTCCAACAAAGGTTTAATAACCAGAACCCACAGAGAACTCAAATGTATTAGCAAGAAGAGAACAAGTGATCCCATCTCAGGGTGGGCAAGGGACCTGAAGAGAAACTTCTCTGAAGAAGACAGGTGCACGGCCTATAGACACATGAAAAAATGCTCATCATCCTTAATCATCAGAGAAATGCAAATCAAAACCACTTTGAGATATCATCTAACTCAGTAAGATTAGCCCACATCGCAAAATCCCAAAACCAGAGATATTGGCATGGATGTGGAGAAAAGGGAACACTCCTGCACTGCTGGTCGGAATGCAAACTAATACGTTCCTTTTAGAAAGATGTTTGGAGAATACTTAGGGATCTAAAAATGGACCTGCCATTTGATCCTTCAATTACTCCACTAGGTATACATCCAGAAGACCTAAAATCACTTTATAACAAAGATATTTGCACCAAAATGTTTATAATTGCTAAGTCATGGAAGAAGCCTAAGTACCCATCAACCCACAAATGGATTAATAAATTGTGGTATATGTATGCCATGGAATATTATGCAGCCTTAAAAAAGATGGAGACTTTACCTCTTTCATGTTTACATGGATGGAGCTGGAACATATTCTTCTTAGCAAAGCATCTCAAGAATGGAAGAAAAAGTATCCAAAGTACTCAGCCCTGCTATGAAACCAATTTACAGCTTTCATATGAAAGCTATAACCCAATTATAGCCCAAGAAGAAGGGGAAAGAGGAGAGGGAGGGGGGAGGAGAGGGGAGGAGGTGGAGGGAGGGTAATTAGTGGGACCACACCTACAGTGCATTTTACAAGGGTACATGTTAAATTTACTAAGTATAGAGTATAAATGTCTTAACACAATAACTAAGAAAATGCAGTGAAGTCTGTGTTAACCAGTTTGATGAAAATATTTCAAATGGTATATAAAACCAGCACATTGTACTCCATGATTGCATTAATGTACACAGCTATGATTTAATTTTAAAAAACCTGTCAGTTTTACCTTATATAAACTCATAAATTCATTACTCTGCCTTTTCTGCACACCTTCATTGCCTTGTATACTCCAGGGGTAGCAAATTCTTAAAAGATAGCAGAGTCACACAGGTGACCTAATTGAGTGAAAAGGGCCAGTGTGTAAGGCAATAGTGAGGGCTGAGGACTGTGGTGAACTGGAAAGTGCATCAGTGAGGCCTGTGCAACTGCTCCGCAGCCCCAGCCAGTTGTCATGTGAACTAAAAGTCCAACTGCGGACAGTTTTTACAGTCGTCATGCACAAATGAAAGCCCCGATATGGACAATTTTTATAAGAAGCCAGAAATTGGGGGGAGGGGCGGGTTTCCAGAGACAAAGTCTGTCTGTGTTGCCCACGGTAGAGTGCAGTGGCCATCATCGTAGCTCACAGCAATTTCAAACTCGTGATCTCAAGCAATCCTCCTACCTCAGTCTCCCAAGCAGCTTATAGGCACCTGCCACCATGCCAAGCTAATTTGTCTGTTTTAGTAGAGACAGTTTCTCACTCTTGCTCAGGCTGGTCTCAAACTCCTGAGCTCTAGAGATCCTCCAGCCTCAGCCTCCCCAAGTGCCATGATTATAGGGATGAGCCACAGCTCCTGGCCCAATCTGCTGGGGTTTTTTTGGGGGGGGCGGGTGTTGAGAAAGAGTTTCACTCTGTTGGCTGGATAGACGGTGGTGTCATCGTAGCTCACAGCAACCTCAAACTCCTGGGTTCAAGTGATCCTCTTGCCTCAGCCTCCTGAGTAGCTGGGACAGCTCAGGATGTTCTGCTAGTTTTTTCTATATTTAGAAGAGACAGGGGTCTCACTCTTGCTCAGGCTGGTCTCAAACTCCTGAGTTCAAGTGATCCTGCCACCTCAGCCTCCCAGAGTGCTAGGATTATGGACATGAGCCACTGCACCTGGCCCAATCCATTGTTTTTAATGTGAAATATTCCAAGTGTTCTTTTTTTTTTTTTTTTTTTTTTTTTCAGTTTTTGGCCCGGGCTGGCTTTGAACCCGTCACCTCTGGCATATGGGGCCAGCGCCCTTCTCCTTTGAGCCACAGGTGCCGACCTCCAAGTGTTCTTTTTTTTTTTTTTGAGACAGAGCCTCAAGCTGTCGCCCTGGATAGAGTGCTGTGGCATCACATCTCACAGCAACCTCCAATTCCTGGGCTCAAGCGAGTCTCCTGCCTCTGCCTCCCAAGTAGCTGGGACTACAGGCGCCCGCCACAACGCTCGGCCATTTTTTGGTTGCAGCCGTCATTGCTGTTTGGCGGGTCCGGGCTGGATTCGAACCCGCCAGCTCAGGTGTACGTGACTGGTGCCTTAGCCCGTTGATCCACAGGCGCCAAGCCCCAAGTGTTTTTTTTAAGAGACAGAGTCTCCCTATGTTGCCTAGGCTGGAACACAGTGGGACCTATGAGCTGTGGCTCACTGCAGCCTCAAACTCCTGACCTCAAGCAATCCTCCCCATCTCAGCCTCCTGAGTTAGCTGCAACTACAGCTGTGTGCCACCATGCCCAGCATGCCAAGTTTTAATATTAGTTGGCTCGGCGCCTGTGGCTCAACTGGCTAAGGTGCCAGCCACGTACACCTGAGCTGGCGGGTTCAAATCCAACCTGGGCCCGCCAAACAACAATGACGGCTGCAACTAAAGAATGGCCAGGCGTTGTGGCGGGCACCTGTTGTCCCAGCTACTTGGGAGGTGGAGGCAAGAGACTCACTTGAGCCCAGGAATTGGAGGTTGCTGTGAGCTGTGATGCCACAGCACTCTATCCAAGGTGACAGCTTGGGGCTCTGTCTCAAAAAAAAAAAAAAAAGTTTTAATATTAGCAACTAATTTTTTTCTTAAGGGATTTAGCCCAGTTCCTGGTAGACAGTAGGCGCTCAATTATTATTAATCGCCAATTTACAAGCACAACCGATTTCTTTGGTTCCTCAGATCCTTGAGCTGCTAATCAGGATACCCATGGGGTGATGTGTCCCAAGTGATATTCCCGTCCTGACATCACCACAAAGTCACCAACCGAAAATGGCGACCTCGAAGCCATCTGAAGATGTCAATTACCAGTCACGAACGCCATAGATACAACAAGCGAAGTCCGAAAAGGGTTCTTAACGCCGGGATAGAAGACGCAGAACTTGCTCACATCATCAGTCAACCACAAGCAGGAAAAAAAACGACCTGCTGAACCGAGCTACCACCCACTACAGACACCACGTGTCAGCAACTAATTTTCTTTTCAATTTTTTTAATAAGTAGACCACCACCAGGGACAAACAAAACGCACTGGTGGTCTGATTTTAGCACATGGACTGCCAATTTTTGACCACTGGCTTGAGCCCCATCCTAGCTAAGACTATCAATATTGTGTCGTCTTTGGTCCCCTACTTTCAGTCTCGCTCATTTTTGTGCACTTGGCTCACAGTCACCAGAGTATAACCCCAATACCCAAGTCATACCAGTTCATTCCACTGGTTGACACCTCCCTTGCCACTGCCAGCACCAAGTTACCCACAAAATGAAGTCGAGATGGTTTGGGCAAGATGCCAGACTTGTCACTCTCTGACCAAAGCCAGGCACACTCCCTCCTCACCAGCACTCCTTTCCCCTGGCAAACAGCCAGCTGCTTTGCTACCTCCCCTGAGGCCTTCCCAGTCACCTGTATTCATCAGATCTTTCTTTTTTTTTTTGTTGTTGAGACAGAGTTTCACTATGTCACCCTCAGTAGAGAGCCATGGCGTCACAGCAACCTCAAACTCTTGGGCTCAAGCGATTCTCTTGCCTCAGCCTCCCACATAGCTGGGACTATAGGCGCCTGCCACATCACCCGGCTCTTTTTTGTTGTTGTTACAGTTGTCATTGTTTAGCTGGCCTGGGCCGGGTTCCTGCCATTCGCGGTGTATGTGGCTGGCACCCTAACCACTGAGCTACGGGCGCCGAGCCCATCAGATCTCTGTATGCGTCTGTCTCTCCTTCTAGACTGCGATGGTCCTTGACACAAGTGACCACATCTTTCTTATTCATCTGTGCACATGTGGGACACCTGCCACTTGGAAGGGAGTGGGCAAATATTTTTTCTTTTTTTCTTTTTTTTCAACCAATAAAAGAACAAATGATGACTATCACCCAAGTAAAGTAGAACTCTCCTAAGGATATTTATTTCCCATCCCATTTATTCACAATTAAGACCTGAGCATCCTTTTGCTAAGGACAATTTTCTTCTTTCCCTTTTCTGGTCCCCTCCGCTGCAGAAGTGCTGCAGACACACGAGTGCCCTGAGAGCCAGGGGGAGCTGGCCCTCTGTGCCAGTGGGTCTTCTTACGGGCTGGTTTCAGGAGTATCTGGGGCTTCCTTAATCCTCTTTCTCTTGAGTTTTGACTTTTGAGGATGTTTTCTTGAAGAATCTGAAAGAGGGAAGGTCAGAGACAGTCTCCATGACATCATAGATAGTAAGAGAAGCTCGGGGAGAGGGTAGGGGCAGAGAAGAAGAGTAGCAAAAGGTTATCTTCCAACCTTTGTCGCTCACCCTTTTCTCACAGAAACCTTGTCAGGTAGAGAGATGGCAACAGCCCAGTTTACAGATGAAGACTGTCACCTAGCACCAGAGTAAGGGAATGGCCTTTCCCCAAAAATGTTTAATTCGAATCCATGAAGACTTTCAATCTAAAGTCTTGTTTATAGAGGAGCAAGTTAAAAGATGTCAAAAGGAGGCAGCGCCTGTAGCTCAGTGAGTAGGGTGCCAGCCACAAACACTGAGGCTGGCAGGTTTGAGTCTGGCCTGGGAATGGTAAACAACAGTGACACCTGCGACCAAAAAAGCAGCCGGCTGTTGTGGCGGGCGCCTGTCGTCCCAGGTGCTTGGGAGGCTAAGGCAAGATAATGGCTTAAGCCCAAGAGTTTGAGTTTGCTGTGAACTGTGACGCCACAGCGCTCTACTGAGGGTGACATAGTGAGACTCTGTCTCAAAAAAAGAAAAAAAAAGGGGCGGTGTCTGTGGCTCAAGGGAGTGGGGCGCTGGCCCCATGTGCCGGAGGTGGCGGGTTCAAACCCAGCCCCGGCCAAAAACTGCAAAAAAAAAGGTTGTCAAAAGGAAGCAACAAGAAAAAAAAAAATCAGGAAGTGGAACATTGTGCAGAACAGTTAGCCTGATCTTTTCAACAGATTAGGGATGTGAAAAAGGGAACATAGTTAGGTTAAAGGACTTAAGAGCCATAAGCAGGTGAAATGTATGGTTTGAGAAACGAGTGCATAAGTTACCTCTGTCAGAGAAATTTGAATATAAAGTATTTAGTACAATTATTAGATGAAATGAAAATGTTGACATGGAAAGGCTGATTACCATTCACTACAAAAAGCTAGTTCAAATCAAAATCACACACATTTGAACCTCCTAGTTGACTACCTCCCTGCATTGACCTCCTTCAGCTGACCCGATTTTCATAGACTGGACCTATCAGTACAGTACAGTACAGAAGGCCTAGCTCCTTGTGTTGACCAGTTTGTTACAGTGCCTCGGGGGGTCAACTTGCAGAGCTTCTGCTGTATTTGTATATGTAAAAGAGATCTGGAAAGTCAACAGTAGCGATGACAATGTTGAAATTTGTATTTTCGGTGTTATCTAACTGTCTATGTGTTTATCTTTATAGTAATAACAAAGATACTAACTTTAATAAATTGCACAAAAACCAAACTTCTGAGCCCCCCATCCAAAGCTTTTTCCTGTTACTCTGCCTCCTGCACCCCTCCAGCCTGCCCTCCCATTCTCCACGAAGCTCACTGCCCCTCACCTCAGCACAAACCTTTCTTTCCACTCTTCTCTCCCTCCTTCGTCCATCTCCTTTTATCCCTTTCTTTAAAGCCTTTCTCAAGCTTACCTCATCCAGACAGCTGGCCTTGATTAATCTACCCTTTGCCCTATGACCTCAGACAGCTCATTTGTTAAGGGGGGTGGTGGTAATACCCATCTCATCAGGAGGCTATGGGGGTTAAGAGATACAGATGACCTGTTACAGACCAAAGCTGGCCCTGAAGTCCAGAGCTCAATTTCCTCATCTGATTCCTGGACTCCTTGGCCTATAGCATCTTAATTATGGGCTGGGTCCATTCTTTAAGTCCTGTATGTTTTCCTTCCTCAGTTGAAGGCCCTGGGGTCAGGGGCCCTCCCAGAGCCCAGGCAGGGTTCTGGGCCAACTGGCTGCACAACCCATGCCCACTGCCACTGCCCTGTTTTCACTCCTCCTCTTCCCTGGGTCCCAGTGGGACTGGTGGTGAGGCCTGCTGCCTTGCATTAACTCCGGCCAGCTGGGCGTAGAGAGGAACACCTGGGTCTATCTCAGGTCACCCCCGCCTTCCTTTACCTTCCCCAGCAGGAACTGAGCAGGGATGGCTTGCCGTGGCCCCAGAAGCCAGTTCCAGAAGAGTGAGGCGTGCACGGATGCAACATTTCTCTGTATTTGGGTGCACAGGACAGGCCCTTCTAGGTACCAAACTTGGCTGGGACCCCACTCACTAAAGAGGCTCTGTCACCCAACCCCACAGCTTTTATGCAGAGAGCCAGGCACTGTGGTCACGACAGAGGCCCACGCTGCTGGGAAGGCCATTCCCAGCCGGTCTGTCTGACTTCCCACTCCCTGTAGGAACAGATCCCTTCCTTCTCCCTGGGCCCCACCGGATCCTGACAGCGGGTGTCCTGCTGCTGCTGTGACACCTCCTGAGAGTCCACACTCTTGGTCACTTAGACACTGCCTCTACCCTGCTTCTAGTAATATAGGAAGTGCCTTTGTTTAAATGGTAACTGAAAAGGGCAGGATTCCAAACTGTCCGTATTATGAGACCTCTGCTGGGGGGAAATGAAACACTGAAGTGTTACTAGCGGCTGCCGCTGGGGGCGGGTGATTTTCCTCTCTTGTTTTTCACGCTCATTGGTACATTTTAAACTTTCTTTCAGGAGCACACTCGTGGGGACTAAAAAGAGATGAGAACGTAGAGAAGGAGAAAGAAAGGACGGAAGGAAAACTACAGGAGGAAGAGAAGACGGAAGGAAGGAAGAAGAACTTGTCAGGCTCAGGGTGGAGGCTCCGGGCTGCTCCAGGGGACACCCAGACGTGGATCGCAAACCCCCTCACCCAGGCATTCCCTGACACGGGGGGACATTACCTTTCTTGACATGAGCCTGGGATTGAGGCACCTCCAGCAGGGAGGCCTCTTGACCTGGGGACTGCATCTTGGACAGCCTCTCCTTCATGCCGCTGATGTCGCTGTGCAGTCCCCAGGCATTGTAGAGCTTGGGCAGATGGTCCTCCCGGTCAGCCAGCAGGGACCTTTCAGGTATGTCTGAGGGCGAGAATGCCACCTGCAATGGGGCCACAGGGCTGGCTATAGGTAGGAGAGGAGCCTTAATTCTGAAGTCCCAGCCCTGCGCTTGTTAAGACACTGCTGAGATCTGGCTGCACGTCACGCTCGCCTAGCCAAAAGGAAGGGCGACCTTGGGAACATTAAGGCCAGGCTGCCAATTGTGTCTTCTTGGGTTGCCCTTTATTTTGCAATCACATCCCCCATCTCCTTCCAGAGTTGTTATGTCTTATTAGTTTGTAATGAAATAGTGGTATTTGTCTTAAAGCTCTAACTTAGCAATATTTAAATTGAAAGCCTAAAGATAGGCTTTGAAATTTTTCTAGCCAGTGAAATCCAGAAATCTAGAAATCAGGAAAGTGCCAGCTCCTCATATTCAGAGGAGGAATCAGTAAAGTGATCCAACCATTCATGTTCAGGCGGAGAAGCAGAGATGCAGGGAGGGTTTGGGCCTGGTTAAAGCTGCCAGCAGGAGCAGTGGTGGGCGGTTAGCTGGAGTCAGACAGGGGTGGGATCCTGTCTCTCCCTTCCCCCTTGCCATGTGGCCCGGGACACGTTACCTGACTGCTCTGCATTGGGGAATCTTTATTTACAAACTGTGGATGATCATCCTCATTACCATTTAGGGTTACTTCTGAAGATTACACCGGAGGAACCTAAAGTGCCTAGAACACGGAAGGCTTTTAGCACGGTAGGTTTCTACCATGGTTACCACTGATTATTTTGGACCAGTGACTCTCAACGTGTGCTGGGGGCCCCGAGGAATTTTGACTGTACAGACCCCTGAAAAGTGGAGTCCATGTAAAGTGCAAGGGAGAAACTAATGGATTCTAATGAAACCTAGTGTGAAAAGTTCACTAAGACGAATCTGAAAAGGCTACATTCTGTTTGATTTCAATTATATGACATTCTGGGAAAGGAAAATTATGGAGGCAGTGAACCTAAGATTAGTGGTTGCCAGGGACTTGTGGGGGGGGACAGAGGGATGAGTTAGGAGAGCTGGGGGTGGGGGTGGGGACTCAGGGCAGTGAACCTAGTCTGTGTGATACTGTAAGGGTGGACACATGCCATCAGACGCTTGTCAAAATCTATAGAGTGGCCGGGTGTGGTGGCTCACACCTGTAATCCTAGCACTCTGGGAGGCCCAGGTGGGTGGATTGCTTTTTGGGGTTCTCAATGATATTTAAGCAGGTAAACATATCCTAACACCAAAACATTTGAGAACCACTGTTACTGAACAAAGCCAGGCCAGGGTCTGTGAACAGTCCCAGGAGACTTCCCCAAGGGGGCCATGCCTTTCTGCCTGGCCTCAACCGTCTGCACCCATGGCTCCTCAGGGCTGTCCCTGCCCCTGCTGGCCCTGCCCCTGCTGGCCCTGTGTGGAGGATAAAGACGCACAGAGAATGGGACCCTGAGCCTCTTGGCAGGGTACAGTAGTGGTAGTGCAGTGTCAGCGAGCGGCGTAAGAGGAGCGCCGTGGTGTCAGAGGGCCACTCAGCCCCAGGCCTCCCGCCACCCCTCAGCTGGGCCCAGAAGCAGCTCTCCCGCGCTCACCAGAAACTTGGGGTTCTGGTTGCTCTTGGTGTACTTGTAGAGCCTGCGAAGCTGCTTCGCTTCTAGTTCCGAGAAGAGGGAGACAAACCTCCAGAGCATCCTGCAGAGGAGAAGCCTGAGGCTGAGGGAGGCGGAGGCAGCCCTTTCCCCTCCAGCATTTGTCAGGGGGTTGAGACCTACCCAGGGAGCTATGGGCCATATTTGCTTTAGGGTCAGGGTGGGGGGATGAAGCAGCGGGATATCCCGTCCTGGTGATGAGCACCTGCACACCATAGCTGTTCATTCCAAGCTCATTGTCCTCAGGGATCAGGAGACATCGTTGTCCAGTGTACAGGTGCAATCAATGACTAGGGGACCCTGCTCCCTCCTCCCATTCTGCCCCCTCCAGGATCCTGACTCCTCCACATAAAGATGAAAGACTGGGGCATCTCGCATGGAGAGGGGTGGCCCAGGTGGATGTGGGGGAGGGCAAGGAGGCTGCCCTACTTCTTCCAGTGTTTGATTTCCCATGCTCGGCAGTAATGCTGCAGAAAGGTGTTGATGTGGTCCCCTAGGACCACCAGGCTCTCCTTCATGTACTTCAGCTTCTTCTTCTGAGGCACATCCCTGGGCAAGTGCAACTTTCGCAGGAACTTCTTCAGCGGCCTTAGGTATTCTTTACACTGAGAAGGCAACAGGTGAGGCAAGGGGCCATGGGTGAAAAGAAGAGGCAGATAGGCAGCCCCAAGCACCGAGCAGATTGGCCTGGCTGTGGTCTTTAGTAGCCCAGGAAGGGTTGTGTGTGTTTAGTGAGGTGGCTAGAGAGGACCTCTCATCCCACTTCCTTTCCAAAAGTGTGACAAGTTGGGCAATGAGCTGAGGGTCTGAGGCCTGCCAATTCCTAACCCATGTCTACTGACTCATGGAAAACAGGGGACACGGGCTCGGCGCCTGTGGCTCAACGGGCTAAGGCGCCAGCCACCTACACCTGAGCTGGCGGGTTCGAACCCAGCCCAGGCCCACCAAACAACAATAACAGCTGCAACCAAAAAATGGCCGGGCGTTGTGGCACATGCCTGTAGTCCCAGCTACTTGGGAGGCAGAGGCAGGAGACTCGCTTGAGCCCAGGAATTGGGGGTTGCTGTGCGCTATGATGCCACAGCACTCTATCCAGGGTGACAGCTTGAGGCTCTGTCTCAAAAAAAAAAGAAAAAGAAAACAGGGGACACGGTTCCAGGCTGGTCCCTTACAATTTTGAATGTGTCCTGGCCCAGACCCTTAGCATGGCGCACAAGAGGGTCTCTTGCCGGAATGGTGCTGGAGTTCTTCTCTAAGCAGGGCACATTTGTCACCTGGGAAGAGACAGAGGCAAGTCAGCTGAGGGCTTGGGCCACCGTTTGTGAGGGCAGCTGTGGTCAAGCACTGCCCAAATGGTAGCCAGAGCCCTTCTCTATGGTCCCTGACCCCATTCTCGTCCCAGCAAGATATGAGTGAGCCCCAGACAAAGAAACCCACCTCAGAAAAATCTCTGCTTAGAAAAACTAGAATATTCTACCTATTTTACAATAATCATCATGTGTTAGCCTAAGTAACTTTGCAACACAACCAATAAACGTTCACTCATTTTATTTCCCCACAAATTGTGAGAGGTTAGATACGATCCCTGGTTACAATGAGAAGACTGAGGCACCAAAAGGTTTACATGAGTCCTGGGGGGAATGAGCAGGGGTTCAGTTACTCCCTCATTCAGCGAACAAGTATTGATCACCTAAGTCCCAGGCCCACCTCTCTGCATTCCTAACCTTTGGCCATGTATCTAATGGGCACTCAGAAAAAAATGGGTGATGGTGATGATGAGAAAGAATCTTGTAACAGCAAAAGTAGGGCAAAGAAGATAATAATTAGTGGAGACAAAGTGAAAAATAATACTAGAATTCAGAACACAAGAGACTATATTGACACAACTGAATTTGCACTTCACTATTCAAAGGCCTCTCTGAAAAGTGAACATTAGTTCCTATCTGTGTTCAGAGAACCAGGAAGGCCGGTACCCAGATGGCTCTGAAAGGGAGAGGAGATTGAACACAGGCACCTCCAGGCCCCAGAGGGCACTCTGGCCGGCCAGCTCCATAAACGGCACACACTCCACACAACCACACGCACAGACCTCAGGTACACACATGCACACACACAGGGGTGCTCACATGTCAGTCTTCAGCACCGCTGGTGAGATGTGATCACTTCCCATCACCTTGCCAGGAATACGTGGCTTTGATAAACATCTGTCTGAATGAGTTAACATCCTCTTGTTCTTTAGGCCTCTTGCTAACTCATGCGCCCTACCATTTTTCCTTCTTCTCTTGTCCTTGAATTTCATGTCTCTGCTTTCTGAAACCAGCAGTCCAGTGATCCTCCTTCCCTCTCTCCCTCCCGCTCATCTCCAGCCCCACTTCACCTTCTCTGGTGGACTTTCCACTTCACTCCCTTGCGGGTCTGAAGCCTCTATCTCAACAGGTGCGTGGGTAGGCTCCATGGTGGGCACCCCTCACGTTCCCTCTGGCTTCTGACCTTCTGCTCTGTGAGCTGAGCTCTCAGGAAATGGGCAGGTGGGCTCCAGAACTCGGAGAAAACCATGGCAACTACCAACATAGCCTCCCCCCTTCCTCCACCTGTCCCCCTCCCATGCCCTCATTCCTAGGGCTGGCCACCAGCCATCTATCTCATCCAGTTGGTAACTAAATTAGGGAACTGAGCAAGATGTGCCCAGCAGACCGAGGATTTTAGCCATGCTGGCAGCTGGCACCCCTTCTCCCACCAGTACTGTTGGTTGCTGTTGATTTTGAGCCCTGGTAAGTTTATGAAGAGATAGGCTCCCCAGTATGTACCAATCCTACCTCCTCAGTTGTGAGGAAAAGCACTTGTAACATTCTTTCCAGGACTATATATCCAACCTTTTTTTTTCCTCCTCACTCTGCTACACTTGGGAAGAGTAGTTGTTGTCTTGGACCACACATTAAATACACAAACAGTAACAAACACTGATTAGCAAAAAAGATTTTTAAAAGGTCCTTGCTGGGTGGCGCCTGTGGCTCAAAGGAGTAAGGCGCTGGCCCCATATACTGGAGGTGGTGGGTTCAAACCTCAGCCCCGGAAAAAAAATAAGTTAATTAATTAAATAAAATAATAAAAAGTCCTTGCATACCTTTTGTGATATCCAACACCACAGATAAGCAAAAAAGTCCTCACAAAATCAGTTTCCTGCCGGCAGGTTAGACACCCCTGGAGCTCAGACGGTGGTTGCTCTGAGAGAACAGAGACAGTAACTCTCTACTGAGATATATCTTTTTTGTGTCCCTGTAGCCTCCAGGAAATTGAGAAACCAATTGTGTTGGGTGTCGTTGAGTGGTGGGTGTCGGTTTTTAAGGGGGTGCACAACAGTCCCAGCCACCATACGTTATCTCCTTAACCTTCACAATAACTTTCTTTGGGTTAGGTGCCCGTGGTGCCACCATTTCACAGAAGAGGAACTGAGATGCACAGAGGTCCTGCCACAAGTGGGGCGCAGGGGTTCCGGCCGCTCTGGCGCCCCCCTCCCCACGGAGTGCGCTCTGGGGACCCTCGGTGGGGCCGGGGTCCGCCTGGCCCGAGGAGATGGGAGGTCCCCGCTGCGGCCAAGCTCACGGAGGGCCATTGGTGGAGACCGTTGCAGCCGCTGTTTCCTCCCTGAAGCCCCGGCAGCTTCCCTGGAACGCTGAGTTCCATCTCCTGGCCTTCTCTTCGCGTCCTCTGGACCCGGGACCCAGTTTTTCCTACCCAGTTTGACCCTGTTCTTCCCCTGCCGGGCCGCCGTGGGTCGGCCGAGTCAAGGCCCTGCCCGACGGTCGTCCCAGGCCTCCCTGTCGCCATCTAGAGGCGGTTAGGGCACATGACAGGGACGCTGTGGCTCTGGACCGCCGTAAGACAGGTAGGCCGGAGGCCCGGGCTGCGCAGTGGGTGGCGGGTTGGGTGAGTTCTCTTCGAGTCCGGACACTCCTTTTAACCTGTTCTCTGCCATCGTGTTTAGCAAACGCTTTTTAATTTTTTTAAGGAGGAATAAAAATCCTCACTTCACCACCTCCAAACTGCAAGGTCTGTTCTGTGAGCATTAATTCCGTATTATTTTGCCGCTCTTAAGGATAATTATAGCCAGGCAGGGTGGCTCACACCTGTAATCCTAGCACTCTGGGAGGCGGAGGTGCGTGGATTGCTTGAGTTCAGAAGTTCGAGATCAACCTGAGCAAGAGAGACCAGTCGCTACTAAAATTACAAAAAAATAGCTGGGCGTTGTGGTGGGCCCCTGTAGTCCCAGCTACTCGGGGGGCTGAGGCGAGAGAATTGCTTGAGTCCAGAAGTTTGAGATTGCTGTGAGCTAGGCTGAGGCGGCACTCTAGCCTGGACTGAGACTTTATACAAAAAAAAAAAAGAAGAAGAAGGAGAAGAGAAAGAGAAGAGGAGAAGGTGAAGGAAGAAGAAAGAATTATATTGGCAAGAACATGGACAAGGGGGAAAATGTTAATGAACTGCCAAGGGTGGGGCCCTGGTCCATGTTGCTCACTGCACGAAAGCCAATTACGGAGACAATGGAGATTGTCAGGAAGAAAGGATTTATTTCAGAAGATGCATCTGCTGGGAGGGGGAGGCACAGACTACCTCAAATCCACCTTTCACACCAACAAGTTCAGGCGGGTTTTAAGGAGGTAAAAATGAAGAATGCAGGAGGGGAGTGAGCATCAATACCATGTTTGGGGTGGAGCGCAGGGCATGTAAGCACGGTGAGAAATCCTGCTAGTACATGCATCCCATGAACAAAAATGGTGGGTGAGTCCCTCCCACGGTGGGTATGTTAGTATTATAATGAGCTAGGAATTAATACTGGTCATTCTTTCAGCCTTGTTTGCAGGCTCAGTGGGTCCTTGAGCACAATCTGCAGTAGTGGATGACCTACCTTGTCTTTTTTGGACAAACAAGTGGTGTAAGGCTTTGTACTTATCTCATGGCTGCCAATCCAGGGAAAGAAACTCCAGAGGGAATTCTTCAGTGTGATAGTTACAAAGTTCTGGTCAGCAATTCTTCCTGGCCTGGAAACTTGGAACAAAAATCATTTTAAAAATGTTTTCTTGTTTGTGGAGCTGGTTACAAAAGGAGCCCTCGTGTACCTGTCGTCTGTTTAGTTGGGAGGAGTTTAGGATTTTATTTTTAGTTTACACTGACATGGAAAACAGTAACTAAAATGGCACATATGGTGTGATCCCACTTTTGTAAGTAAGTATGTATGCATAGCAAAAAGTCTTGAAGGATATACTTTGAAATATCAAGGGTGATTTTTCACTTTCTTTGAATATTGACTATATTAGAAAAAACACTGAATGTGCTTTACTTTTACAGTCAGAAAAAAGTATTTTTTAAAAATCTCATAAAAATAACACCATTAAAAACATTACATAGATCTCTCTCACCTTCTCTCTATCATGAGAAGGACCACTTCCAACTCTTTTTGGAAGTGTTCTAAACTTTCTCTTTGTTCTTCCTAGATAAAATCTTTGTTACTCTGGGGAAGTAAAAAATAAAACATTATACATGCTAAGTTTAAAAATAGAACACAGGCTGGGCACAGTGACTCACACTTGTATCCTAGCACTCTGGGAGGCCAAGGCAGGAGGATTGCTAGAACTCAAGAGTTCCAGACCAGCTTGAGCAAGAGCAAGATCCTGTCTCTATTAATAATAGAAAAAATTCATCAGGCTGGTGGTATATGCCTGTAGTCCCAGCTACTTGGGAGGCTGGGGCAAGAGGCCCAAGAGTTTGAAATTGATGTGAGCTCTGACATCATGGCACTCTACCCAGGGCAACAGAGCAACAGTCTGTCTGGAAACTAAATAAATAAATAACAGAACACAAAAGGGTATGTACATTACAACGTAAAAGTGGATATAGGCAGGCGTGGTGGCTCATGCCTATAATCCTAGTAGTCTGAAAGGCTGAAGCCGGTGGATTTCTTGAGCTTAGGAATTCAAGACCAGCCTAGGCAAGAGTGACACCCTGTCTCTACAAAAAATAGAAAAACTATTGTTTTTCTATTGATTGCTGTGGCAGGCACCTGTACTCCCAGCTACTCCAGAGACTGAGACAACAGGATGCCTTGAGCCCAAGAGTTTGAGGTTGCTGTGAGCTATGATGATGCCACAGCATTCTACCCAGGACCACAGAGTGAGACTTGGTCTCAAAAAAAAAGAAAAAGAAAAAAGTGAATACAAAGATGGATCAAAGCTGGAAGCAAAGCAAAAAAAAAAAAAAAAAAAAACACATGTTCACGTAAGTGAATATACACCTCTGAAGATCTACAATTGAGACGTGGGAAATAAATATTAGAACTTCAAAGCTTATCTGTCCCTGCCCAGACCTTTACCCCTCTCCACCCTCCTTTTCTGTCCAGAGCCTCCAGGAAGCCCTAAGCTCTGGATGGCTGCCCTAGTCCCATAATGGTTTTATTATCAACTGTGGGGAATAGCCTGAAGAGACAATCAAACCTAACAGCAGCCAGGAATAATGGCTCAACTCACAACATTAAAACAAAACAAAAATCCATTGCCTTTGGGAGACATTGTTCAAAACTTAATTGGTCAGCATAAAAAGACTCCATAGAGCAAATCAGCTCTTTCAACAAAGTTATTTCCCTGCCCCCTCACATTTATTCTTTAGAAAACAACTACCAACCACGTGCTATGTACTCAAGGCATCTGGCAGATAGATAGCGTTAAGGTGTCCGCTCTCAGCTTTATTATTACTATTTTTTCTTCCTTTCTCTTCCTTTTTTCCTTCTTTCCTCCCTCCCTCCATTTCTTCCTTCCTTCCTTCCTTACTTGAGACAGAGTCTCACTCTGTAGACCAGTGCTTTGAATATATCTCACTATAACCTCAAACTCCTGGGCTCAAGCCAGTCTCCTTAATAGCTGAGTCTACAGTAGGGTGCCACCATGCCTGACTAATTTTTTAACAATTTCTTGTAAAGACAAGGTCTCATTATGTTGCTCAGGCTGGTCTCAAACTCCTGACCTCAAACAATCTTCCCATCTTGGCCTCCCAAACTGCAGTGATTATAGGCATGAGTCATCATGCCCAGCCACCTACCACTATATGCACCACTAAGGTATGCTCCTTAACGACACAGGCCAATTTCATAATCATGAAAATCCTAATCCTTCACCCCTACCCCTTGGTACACATGATACAGCTCAGGAAATTCTTGTTGTGTATATTGAAGTAAGTGAATATGGAAAATAACTCTTAGATCTATTGCTTACATTTCTCCTCATAAATTTGAAGATCTGTCCATCTCTCTCTCTCTGGGTTAAACAGTGACACAGAAACTTTATATTCCCCTAAAGACTCTTTTGTTGTTGTTGTTGCAGTTTTTGACCTGGGTCAGGTTTGAACTCACCGCCTCCAGTATATGGGGCTGGAGCCCTACTCCTTGAGCCACAGGTGCCGCCCAAGACTCTTTTCTATCCCTTTTCTGGATAAGTCACTCAAGGGTATTTTAGAATTGCCAAAATTAGCCTCTTCAACTTGCTCCAAATTATCCGATTAGAATTGTATCAAAACTCCAAGAAAAGGAAGGCCAAATTCCTATCGTAGCCAGAGTGCTAGGTCTGCAGAATAGGCTGAAAACTCCCAGCTGAGGCATGGCGTCCCTATTCCAAAGCCACCACAGTTTGAACCACTACCTAAGACCGAGTCTCTCAATGTGACCCACTGATGGGCTTGAGGGAGTTGACAAACCTTGAAACTCCATCCAGCAAATTGTGTGTGAGGACTCATCAAAGAGGTCTGCATTCCCAAAGATGTTAAAAACCAGTGATCTAACAGTTCTCACCTAACTGGACCATCTTCTCAGCAGTAATTTTTAACCCAAGTAAACCTCCAATAGAAGAGGCACTATGAGAAACACCAGAAACAGGGCTAGTCTTGGAAGAAAGAGAGCAGAGAAAGAAGGTAAGGGGGTTAAAGCTTAACTAACCAACCATATTCCAGGCTCAACCCAGGGAACCAGGGAGTAAACAGGAGGCCAGTGAGATCCTCATCCACGTAGAGTGAAGCTACAGTACTTTGCCTCCTGTCAGCAGCCTACACCTAGCCCTCTCCAGCGGATAGGGCCAGGCAAGATGGCTGCAAGCACGAGGCCTCCCCCTCCCTCCTGGCAGGACCCAGGCATATCTGAGCACACAGGTCAGGAGCATCTACTCACCTTCTGCTCCTCTCAGAATAGTTCTCAAAGACGTTAGGTACTTTTTTCCTCACTCTGATTTGATATTTACTGTAGTTTTCCATTTAATGGAGCCCTGATTTAATTTCACTTTATTTTTTTGTAGCAGTGTTTTAATTTGGGCTTCATGAGCTCTAAAAATATCTTGTCAGGGTATCAAAATAACACTGCAAAATGACAACCTCAGAACTTCAGAGCATGTTTCTAAATAGTCTAATGATATGCAAGCGTCTGTGATCATGTCAAATTGCTGGGCCTAATGATTTCCACTTGGCGCTTTCTGAAAGCCTTTCTTTCCTGAGACGGAACTCAGGGAGATGAGCAGGAGAGAATTGTAGAGTCAATGACTATTGGAGTTCATGAGTTTTGTTCTCAGTTTTGGAGAACAAAAATGCACCTCACATTTTATAGCAATTTCTTCCCAAAGGATTCACTCTCACCTCCTCTCTTTCAGGGCACTGTGTTCGTACCATCCCCTGCCTGCAACTGTAGGCCCAGATTTGGTGTTACTGGGGGCTAGTAGCAGAAATTCTCATCAAGCAAATTTGGAAAATGCTGGTGTGGTAAGCTTGAATTTCTTTTATTTTTTTCTTTTTTCAGGGGCAGGGACAGAGTCTCACTTTGTTACCCTGGGTAGAGTGCCGTGACATCACAACTCACGGCAACCTCAAACTCTTGGGCTTAAGTGATTCTCTTGCCTCAGCCTCCCAAATAGCTGTGACTACAGGCACCTTTTACAACGCCCAGCTATTTTTAGAGATGAGGTCGGGGTCTTGCTCTGCATTACCATGAGACCATCAGGCTGGTCTCAAACTCATGAGCTCAGGCAATTCACCTGCCTCAGCCTCCCAGAGGGCTAGGAGTATAGGCATGAGCCACTGTGCCCGGCAAGTTTGAATTTCAACTTGGCTCTTGTTTGTGTGTCCAATTGGGTAAATTATGGACACGCCAATATTTTGCTAATATAGGCTCTAGTAGTCTCACCAGAGCTGATTATTAAATTTTCAGTAATTTTGCCAGCAATTTGGTAAACATGGGCATTATTAAAAATTAATTAACATTAAATGGAGAGACTCAAATAGATTGTTGTACACCAATGTTCATAGTAGCATTGTTCATAATAGCCAAAAGATGAAAATAACCAAAACAATAGCCCAAAGTGTCCATCAACATGTGAATGGGTAAATAAAATATGATAGATGCATACAATGGAATATTATTCAGCCATAAAAAGAAATGAAATTTTGCATGGATGAATCTTGAAAACATTATTCTATGTGAAATAAGCCAGCACAAATTAATAAATGTGTATGATTCCACTTACATAAAATATCTAAAATAGGCAAATTGGTAGAGACAGGAAGTAGATTGAAACCAGGTACAGTGGCATATGTCTGTAATGCCAGCTATGCAGAAGGGTGAGGCAGGAGAATTTGCATGAGTCCAGGTGTTTAAGACCACCCAGGGCCACAGAGTAAGATCTCATCTTTAAAAAACAATTAATTTGGGGCAGCGCCTGTGGCTCAGCGAGTAGGGCACCGGCCCCATATACCGAGGGTGGCAGGTTCAAACCTTGCCCGGCCGAACTGCATCAAAAATTAGCCGGGTGCTGTGGCGGACACCTGTAGTCCCAGCTACTTGGGAGGCTGAGGCAAGAGAATCGCCTAAGCCCAAGAGCTGGAGGTTGCTGTGACCTGTGACTCCACAGCACTCTACCGAGGGTGATAGAGTGAGACTCTGTCTCCACAAAAAAAAAACAAAAAAACAATTAATTTATAGCCGGGCGTTGTGGCAGGCACCTGTAGTCCGAGCTACTTGGGAGGCTGAAGCAAGAGAATCGCTTAAGCCCAAGAGTTTGAGGTTGCTGTGTGCTGTGATGTTACGGCACTCTACTGAGGGCAACACAGTGAGACTCTGTCTCAAAAAAAAAAAAAAAATTAATTTAAATAAATAAACTAATTAAAATAAGAAACTAGAATAAAAATTCCCAGGATCTAGGGGGAGGGAGGAAGGAATGAATACAAAGTTTCTTTCTGGAGTGATGAAAAGTTCTATAAATAAATGGTAGTGATAATTATACAACATTGTAAATGTACTTAATGCCACTGAATTGCAGACTTAAAAGTGATTGAAATGATAAATTTGTTATTATGTATATTTTATCATGATTAATAAGTAGAATTTTGTAAAAATATATATATAAATTTACAATTAAATTATATTGAAAACTAATAAATACTCAAAACACAAAACTTCCTAATTATTTTGCTGCATTTTATAATTGTCTTCGCTCTTGAGGTTATTCACGTGTAATATCTTTATGGTGAAAATACTATTCTTTACTTTTTTTTTAAATTTTATTTATTTATTTATTTAATTTTTTTGTAGAGACAGAGTTTCACTTTATCACCCTCAGTAGAGTGCTGTGGCATCACACAGCTCACAGCAACCTCCAACTCTTGGGCTTAGGTGATTCTCTTGCCTCAGCCTCCCGAGCAGCTGGGACTACAGGCACCCGCCACAACGCCTGGCTATTTTTTTGTTTTGCAGTTCAGCCAGGGCTGGGTTTGAACCTGCCACCCTCCGTATGTGGGGCTGCCGCCCTGCCCACTGAGCCACAAGCGCCACGCTATTCTTTACTTTTTTTTAAGGTAGAGTCTCACTCTGTAGCCCTGGGTAGAGTGCTGTGCCATCATAGATCGCAACAACTTCAAAGTGTTAGGCTCTTGCCTCAGTCTCCCGAGTGGCCAGGACTACAGGTGTGTGCCACTACGCCCAGCTAGTTATTTTTATTTTCAGTAGAGATGGGGGTCTCGCTCTTGCTTAGGCTGGTCTTAAACTCCTGAACTCAACAATCCACAATCCACCTGCCTCAGCCTTCCAGAGTATAGGATTACAGGGGTGAGCCACCGCGCCTGGCCTCTGTTGAAATACTATTTAATACCATTGAGCGTCTCTTCTCAGCTCTGCATTCAGTGATGTCACCTTGGTAGCTGGATATTAGCTGTGCTAGGAGTATTTACAAAACAGAAATCAAAAACATTACCAATCATGGTCCCTTCCTCCCTAGTAAGGTGGTTAAGCATCTACGGGACACCATGGTCTCTGAGCCACAATTTCCTCAATAGCAAAAAGTAACAAAATCTACCTCACAGAGTTTCTCTGAAGTAAAATATAGCTCAGGTAAAAAGTCCCATCACTGTGCTTGCCACATGGTAAGTGTTTGGCTACCACTTGTTCCCCTTTACGGGAGCCCCCGAGCAGAGGTCGGAATCTTACATAAATTAGCTTGATATCCTCCGAGTCTTTATCACAGGGACTCCATACATGTTTGTTGAGTAAGAGGATGAATGGATCCCGGTACCAATGAAGAAAACATCCTGAGAGCTGGCATCAGAATGGCTTTTAGCAAAGGAAACAACTTAAAAGCTGCTGGGGCAGAAGGCGAGACCTCAGGGCATGACAGTAGTCTTCCACCAAAAAGAGATATCTAGGGTGGTGCCTGTGGCTCAAAGGAGTAGGGCGCCGGCCCTATGTGCCCGAGGTGGTGGGTTCCAACCCAGCCCTGGCCAAAAAAACTGCAAAAAAAAAAAAAGAGCTACCTAAACTGCTCTGAAAGAGAAAGGGAGAAGAATTCGGTCATTGTTTTTGTTTTTTGATCTAGAAAAGGATGCCAGAATGGGGAGGTGCTACAGAGATAGAAGCTGGCCAAACAGAGATTGTAAGAGGCTGGGAGACCAGGGGGGTTGGGTACATAGAGAACACACTTCCTGTGAACACGGTGGTCAGACAGATTAATTAATATTAATTGTATTTGTTTGCTATAGGGTTCGAGATGCAGCCCTTCATTATAAACCACAAACCTTCAGCAAAGTTTCTAGTCTACTCAAGAGCCTTGTATTTATGTTTGGAATGGGATGCATCAATAAGAAGCCAGGGTGTGCTATTTTGGGCCCTGGCTGCCAGTGAAGAGATAAAAGGACAGAGACACAATCTAGTGTTTTAAAGAGTAAAAAATGTGGCTCGGCGCCTGTGGCTCAACAGGCTAAGGCACCAGCCACGTACACCTGAGCTGGCAGGTTCGAATCCAGCCCGGGCCCGCCAAACAACAATGACGGCTGCAACAACAACAACAACAACAAAATGGCCGGGTGTTGTGGTGGGCGCCTATAGTCCCAGCTACTTCGGAGGCGGAGGCAAGAGACTCGCTTGAGCCTGGGAGTTCGAGGTTGCTGTGAGCTGTGATGCCACAGCACTCTATCCAGGGTGACAGCTT
>CAUYRH010058723.1:0-12966 GCA_963574655.1 Perodicticus potto
AAAAACAAACAAAAAAAAAAAAAAAAAATAAAAAAAAATTGCACACCACCCAGGCCACCACAACCAAACCAAAAAAAAAAAAAAAAAAAAAAAAAAAAAAAAAAAAAAAAAACCTATCCTGGTATAGTGGCACAGGCCAGAGTTACCAGCTACTTGAGAGGCTGAGGCAAGAGGATCACTTGAGCCCAAGAGTTTAAGGTTGCTGCGAGCTATGTTGACACCACAGCACTCTAGCCTGGGCAACAGAGACTATGTCAGATAAAAAATGGTTACTATTATGTCCCTAGTCTAGCTTTCCCCTTCTTCCAAGCCATCCTCCTTGCTGCTGCCTGACAAATCCAACAATTCCCCCTGTTTTGAATCCTTCAGTGACTCCCCACCCCTTCCCTCCACACAAACACCATTTATAAGATAACATCTGAATTCCTTAGTAGGGTATACAAGGCCGTGTATATATATGGTCTCTTCTTTCACCACAACCCCATAATGTGGCTACCCTCAAGCCATGCCCCAAATACAATCTGACTTTTCATCCTTCTGTGGTTTCCTGCACTGTTCACTGATAATCAAACCCTCCCCTCAGTCCACTTCATAAACATGTACTGCAGACTCAGGTCACCTGTGTCCTTGTGTTTCCATAGCACTCAGCACTGCCCTGACAGAAATCGCATTGTTTTGTAGTCATTTTTACTTGCCTGTCTCTCCCACTAGAGTGTGACTTCCTTGAGGGCAGGAATTGTTTTACTCATGTTGGTATCCCCAGCACCTATCACAGGAGTTTGCATTTTACAGGACCTTCACACGTTTTTTTTTTTTTGAGACAGAGCCTCAAGCTGTCACCCTGGATAGAGTGCTGTGGCATCCCAGCTCATAGCAACCTCCAACTCCTGGGCTCAAGCGAGTCTCCTGCCTCCGCTTTCCAAGTAGCTGGGACTACAGGTGCCCACCACAACGCCTGGCCATTTTTTGGTTGCAGCCGTCATTGTTTGGCGGGCCCAGGCTGGATTCGAACCCACCAGCTCAGGTGTACGTGGCTGGTGCCTTAGCCCGTTGAGCCACAGGCACCAAGCCACACACATTTATTTGTTGAATAAATGAATGAATGGTTCTTGGTCCGGGCAGAGGTCTGATATGTTCCTCTACTACTTCCATAGCAATTAATAGTCATACATATAAACAATCCTTTACTAACCCCCACCGTCAAATGCCTAACCCTCCTTCTAGCAGTACCAAACATGCCAGCCAAAATTTGTTGCCCAGGCATCATGGGAGTTTGGGATTAATCCAACTAGCAGGGGTGAAACAGAAAACAGTGGTCTCAGTGTAGGCCCAAACCAATGCCAGTGTTGAGATCAGAGTCCACCCCCTAATTCCCAGAGACAAGTACTGGTGTCTACTTATGAAGAAACTCTCAGAGGCTGAGCACAGCGGCTCATGCCTCCAATCCCACCACTCTGGGAGGCCAGGATGGGTGGATCCCCTTGACCTTACAAGTTCTTAAGACCAGCAGGAAGAAGAGAGGCCATCTCTAAAAACAGACAAAAAAAAAAAATAGCTGAGTGTTACGGTTGGCACCTGTAGTCCCAGCTACTTGGGAGGCTTGAGGTTGCTGTGAGCTAAGACACTGTGGCACTCTACCCAGGGTGAATGAAGGAGTGAGACTCGTCTCAAAAAAAAAAAGAGAAAGGGTGGTGCCTCTGGCTCACTGGGTAGGGCACTGGCCCCATATGGGGGAAGTGGTGGGTTCAAACCCAGCCCTAGCCAAAAACTGCAAAAAAAAGAAAGAAACTAACTTCTAGCCAGGCGTTGTGGCGGGTGCCTGTAGTCCCAGCTACTTGGGAGGCTGAGGCAAGAGACTCACCTAAGCCCAAAAGCTGGAGGTTGCTGTGAGCTGTGATGCCACAGCACTCTACCAAGGGTGACAAAGTGAGACTCTTTCTCTGGGGAAAAAAAAAAAAAGAAAGAAAAGAAACTTTTAGTGTAGTGAGGGGAAAACCTATCTCAAGATCATTACTTTAAGTGTAACTGGACTTGATGGCTACTTTCACCACCCTCCTCAAACCCTGATTTAACAAGAAGCACACACAGGCACAAAAGATACTTTTGTGGTAACAAGAGAAAAAACAAGATACTTCTCTGAGGCTCTACATCATCTCTAGCAAGCAAAAAAACAGGACACGGTTCTGTTTTTAAAACTTTCTTTTAATCATAATTTTTAAAAGCCAGTTAGCAGCTACAGAGGGCCTTTAAGAGTAGACAAGTAAAAAATAAAGTAGGCCTAAAACAGCAAAGACATGTCCTTCACTCCACAATAAATAAAGAGTTCTATTAGTATCCCCTACCAATCATATGGGAGGACTAACTTTCCCTGGGATCAAAAGTACTCTCCATTATTTTGTGGGGGGACCATACAGGATTTGGGTGTGATGTCATCAAATTGAGTGGGCACAGAGATTGCTGAGATCAAGGTCTATAGTTTTGGCCCTAGACTTGGGAGAGAGTCGGCCACTCTTAACCTCTTCCTGGCTGTGCTGGATTCCATAGCCAAAGTAGATGAAAAACCCTAGTGGGGAAAGGTAGCTGTGAGGTGAGGAAGTAGTGATTAGCAAAGGCTTAATAGATCTCCTACTTGAGACCGAGTTGGCCTAGGACAATCAAGAGGCCCACTCTTCCCAAGTGGATACCTACCAATCAGCATCCAGACCCCAAATCGAGCCCAGGTACCAGCTGTCATCTGCATCATAAGGTAAATATTCACAAAGATGCTCATTAGTGGGAGGAGAGGCACAGCAGGCACCTAAAAACAAAATAAAGTCTTCTTTGTACATACCACAGGGTGACCTAGAAAGAGATCAGTATCCTACATGGGCCAGCAGGGAGAGTCCAACCTCTAACTTATGCACTGCATTTCAGTAGCCACTCGTTTAACACACCTCATATGGGGCTAAAGAATCACAGAGTTCAAGGAAACGGAACCAGAAAAGAACTAAAGGGGATCAGAAAAGAAGTCTTTGGCCTTGGTACCTCCCATGTCTTTCCCTTCCCTTTCATGTCTGATTCAAGAATATTTATAAGCTTTATTAAACCTCCAGGTATCTGGAGACTATTCTTCAAGATGGGTTGATAGGAAAAAAGAGAGTTCATTTACCTTAAAGTGAAGGGGAGTGGAGCTCTGTGGCTGTCTCCATATGACCCAAGTGATTCCAGTAATGAGCACCAGGAGCAGCACAACCACTGCAATCCACACTGGGTCTCCAGAAACCAGTGGAATTGGCCACTGGGTCAGCACCAGGCAAAGAACAGTCAATAGTAGAGCTTCAAAGGTCAAGTTGAGAGACATCAAAACTAATTCTTGAGGCCATCAGGTTAGGTACCCCATCCCAAGGAGGGTCACTCTCTCTAGCTCTTCCTCAGCCACCAAATACCACATGCTTTTCTACCCCATCATGCTGACCTCAGAGCTACCCCAGATAAAAATTCCACTGCTCACCAAGCAGTGAAGCACAAACATAGACAACTTGGCCAGAAAGTGGAGTGGGAATGGAGTTGAGCGGACAAAATAGTCCCTGTAGGGTCAGCTTCCCCGCTTCAGGTATCTTCTCCTGCAACTCCACTTCCTCTTCCTCAATTTTCGTCTCCTTCTGAGGCTGATACCTGAGGCAAGAGTAAGCAGGCAGTGTTAAGAACAACCATTAACCACTCTGCCACCTTCTCCCAGGCAGCCTAACCTTCCTCATCACCATTAAGGGTAGAAACTCTTTTTGGCAGGGAGGGATACCCAAGTTCCTCAAGGAAAGCCAGGATGAGGAAGGCAGAGGAGGAAAGAGGAGCAGATCCCCATCATTCCTCATCCAAGGCTAAAAACCCAAATCACAGTATGCAGAGGGAGGGAGTCTCACCTGAGGATTAGAACACAAATAGATACCAGGGAGTAAGCAAGCAGGGTCCCAATTGACATAAGGTCCACAAGATCAGTGAGTTCAAAGAGGAATGCCATGAATGCTAATTGATAAGGAGAAAAAAAACGAGAAGAGAAATAAGAGAAGGAATAACAAAGTTAAAGGAGCTGGCAAAACAACTAGGGGAAGGAGAAAGAGGATTTCTCACCTGCAATAATGCCAGAGACTACAGTGGCAATGATGGGGGTGTGTGTGCCAGTGTGGACTCGGGCAAGAGCATGGAACAGGAGACCATCTTCTGCCATCGCATAGATCACCCGGGGCATGGGGAACATAGAGCCCAAGAGGCTGGAAAGGAGAACATTCAGTGTGGCTTGGCTCTCTCTTCCCAAGGAGTCTAGTCTTCACCTTTCCCTCACAGCCCGTTTAAGGGATATTCTGTTACCAAATACTTTAAGGAGAGACTCTGGCAGCAGAGGAAAACAAAATTTAACACTGACCTGGTAGAAAGAGCACAGAGGGAGCCAACAGCCACTACATAGCGGGCAGGGGACCATCCACTATAGAGAAATGCCTCAGGCAAAGGGCTCTCAGGCTGAAGCTGGTAGTAAGGCATCATGAGGGTGAGTGCTGAAGAGACGCCAAAATATGCCAAAAAGCAGACGAAGAGTGAGATCACAATACCCAGAGGGATGGCACGCTGGGGATTCTTAGCCTCTTCCCCTGCAAGAAAGGGGCACAAAGTTCTGCCTCAGGGAGGCAGACCCACTCTACCACCTCTAATCTGCATGGAGCCTGAGCACATGTGCTCAAGCCCAACAGAATGGAATGACTGTTACCAGTGGTAGCGATACAGTCGAAACCAACAAATGCATAGAAGCAGGTAGCTGCTCCACGGAGAATCCCCTGGAAGCCGAAAGGCACAAATCCTCCAGACCCTAGAAGTCCAAAGCTAGAGTGAAAGAAGGGATAGAGAAGGTAAGGGTGTGCTTAGCAAACTCTGTACATTTTCTCTAATGCCAAAATACTTAGCTACTATCTTCAAGGCCCAGCCTCCCATCCTTCCACATCACTATCCAGAATCCTTCACCACAGACCCCCCTCTTCCCCATGGTGTTTCCAGCTCTACAGTTTCTAAGATTGACTCTCTAACCTAGAAGTGTCATTGAGTCCAGCCATGGCCAATTTGTAGTCTTCTTCTGTGAGCTTCCAGTTGTGCAGGTCCCCCTTAATGAAGCCAGAGATGATAATAAAACCAAGAACTAAAAGGTTCACCCCTGTGAACACTTTGGTAACCAGGGCCGACTCACTAGCCCCCAAGGCCAGCAATCCTGTGGGAAAAAATGCATTCAGGAACCTGAGAAAGAAAGCTCTACATTCTTTCCTGGATTCTCTTCTTCCCTACCATTAGCACCTTCCCTAAGCCCTTCTCAAGCCCAGCCCCCATTCTTATTCCTGGCCCCAGGGCCCAGCCTTCCCCTAGCCCCACCACCATCTTTATACCCTGCCCCTAGCCTCACCAGTGAGCAGCAACACAAGGCCCATAGCAAAGAAGTCTGGATATTCTGCTAGGACTTGGGGCACATGGAGTGAGACGGTCCCTTTCAGAGTCTGAGAGATGTGGTTCCCAATCAAGTTGTCAAAAGCAGAGCTCCAGGCCCGGGCTACACTGGCTGTACCTGGCTCGGCAGAGGGAGAAATAGGGGGTCAAGGGCAGCACCTGTGGCTTAGTGGGTAGGGCACCGGCCCCATATACTGAGGGTGGCGGGTTCGAACCCAGTCCCGGCCAAACTGCAACAAAAAAATAGCCGGGTATTGTGGCGGGCACCTGTAGTCCCAGCTACTTGGGAGGCTGAGGCAAGAGACTCCCTTAAGCCCAAGAGTTGGAGGAAGTTGCTGTGAGCTGAGATGCCACAGCACTCTACAGAGGGCCATAAAGTGAGACTTTGTCTCTAAAGAAAAAAAAAAAGAAAAGAAATATGGGGTCAAGCTCCCTCCTTCCCTCACACCAGTCTCACACAAATACCTGTCATTTTCACCTATTCTTACTTTTTTTTTTTTTAAGAGACAGTTTCAGTCTATCGCCCTCGGTAGAGTGCCTGGTGCCCTCGGTAGAGGGCCTGGTGTCACAGCTCACAGCAACCTCCAACTCCTGGGCTTAGATGATTCTCTTGCCTCAGCCTCCCAAGTAGCTGAAACTACAGGCGCCCGCCACAACGCCCGGCTATTTTTTGGTTGCAGTTTGGCCGAGGCAGGGTTCGAACCCCCACCCTCAGTATATGGGGCCGGCGCCCTACCCACTGAGCCACAGGCACTGCCCTATTCTTACTTTTTAAGAACCAAAACCATTCAATTAAGGAAACCAGGAGGTGAGTAGAATGAACAATTTCTCCACACCTTCAACCCTCCCAGACCCCCAACAAACAAACACATTTAGGGATGTTGAGGTCCTGTGAATAATAAAATAGTTCAGCTTCACCTTCCACCCAGATTCCTGACCCAAATCCCCTTCGCTAGCGGTGCAGTTCCTCCTTTACGAGCACCCCTCCAATCTCACCTATGACATAGGAGAGGATGAGGTTCCAGCCAGTGGTGAAGGCCCAGAGTTCACCCACGGTGACATAGCTGTAGAGATATGCCGAACCAGATCGGGGAACCCGAGCACCAAACTCCGCATAGCACAGCCCAGCCAACACAGAAGACAGGGCAGCCACCAAAAAGCAGATCACAATGGATGGTCCTGCTTTATCTTTGGCCACCTCGCCAGCCAGGACATACACTCCTGCGCCCAATGTGCTGCCCACACCCAGGGCCACTAAATCCAGAGTGCTCAGGCATCTGGCAAGACGAGTCTCAGCCATGCCTGGCTCCAGTGTACGTCTGCGTACCAGCTTTTGACCAAATCTGCGAAGTGCTCGCCACAGCATTCTAGCTGGAATTGAAGAGAATCTGGTGAAAAACAAGACAAATGCCCTTCGCCAGGGCTCATTATCTCTAAGCTCTAAAGGTGAATTACAAGACCGACTCCAGCAAGCAAAACTATGGAGGAGTGGAGAGGAGACTATCAAAGGGAGAAAGGCAAGTCACCTTATCTCTAACCTCAGTTCCTTCGTAATATAAGTAGAAATTGTAAAATCTCACAATGTTTTTAGAAGTACTCATTTCAAAAAAGGCATGTGAAAGCCTCCCAAAGTATAGTGGCCAGCACTTAATAAGTGTCTGTGGCAGGAACCCATAGGGTTTATCCTACGTCCCAACCCAGCCCTGAAACCTAGTTTGTCTGTTCCCTGGCTGGTGGCTTCTCAAATTAAACAGAACTCGACCCAGGTTCTCTCCCCCAAGGGCTTCAAAGAGACATAGCCCCCACACAGCCCAGAGGGAGAGGGGATCGACGTTGGCAGCGGATCAAAAGTGAGCACCATTCAATTCCACCCCTCCTCACTATGCCCTCACCGCTCTACTGGTGCTGTCTTTGCCCAGGGGAGTAAGCAAATATTTCCCCACTTCCTCCAGCCCTGCTAGGCTGACCTGCAAGCATCAACAGTGAGGCGGGGCTTCAACATCTAAAGATTAGAAGATGCGCCCCGAGAGGGGCCTCAGGGAAGCTGGAGATATTTGCACCCTCCTCACCGCAGAAGGGAGGGGTTACGCCCAAAGCCCCCTGACTCAGCTCCCAGAGGTTTATGCCCCCATCTGGAAAAGGTCTGCGGCTGGGGTGGAGATGGGCGCTGTGCCTCCGGGGGCGGGGGTCGCGCCAGCAACAGGTCACGGCCGCCTAAATGCAACTGCGTGCTATGGTTGCCAGAGAATCCGAGGTATGCCCGGACCCTCGCCGTCCCCCCTCCGACACACGTGTCGGCCCCGAATGCTTACCAGAGAGCTGTTGCAAGCCTAGGGAGTGAAGAATCTCGGAACGGGTTCGGAGAGGCTGACTTAAGCCGAGTTGGGTTGGGGCTGCTGAGTTCAGCTACTCAGGCTTCAAAGCTGCGGCTTGGGGTCGTTGCGCGCCAAGCGCCCCTTATATACACAGGGAGGCGGAGTCGGTAACGTCATGGGATCCCACCCCCAATCCACCTCCCTACACACAATACCTCCAGCACGCACACACTCCTTGGCTTTGCAAAAGGCTTTGCGTGGACCCCGAGACTGTTTCCCACCCTCAACAGCAAGCCCGGCGTGGCAGAGAGAGAGAAAAGGGGAAGGGCAGCCTTTTCCCGTTTGCTTCTCTGGTCGTCAGAGCAGGACAATAAGAAGCATTTTTCCCTTTTAGAATCAATGATTCTGGGCGGGAATTAGGAATGGATAGGCCTGGGAGGTGATATGGGGTGTGTTCAGGGAGAAATAGGGTGTGTGTGTGCGTGTGTGTGTGTGTGGTGTGTTTTGAGTGGTGGAGGAAACAGTATAAGGAGTCTCCACCTCACTCTTGCTCGTTTTTCCTTAGCTATCGTCTCTACACATCTGACTCCGACCCCTCAGCTTTCATCCTCAGTTGTGGGTGTTTCTAACGCAGGCAACAAGAGAATGGAAAATGGTTTCAGACCACCTGTATACAGACAATTAATCTCATAGATTTCTAGGCCCCAGTTTATCCCTAGTGTATCTATCTCCAGCTGCTTATAAATATTAAGCTATTAAATATGAAATTCTGACAATACTGAAATTTGGGGAAAGAGCTTGTTTAATTCCACTTAACTGATGAATAAGATGAGGCTCAGAGACACTACTTGTCTGACTCCAAACCCTTATTATTGTTTACCACCTTACCGAAGAAAGCAGACCTGTTGGGTTTCCGTGCCTGCCTCTGGTAGGTACCACAACTCATTCAAATACGCAGGAAGAGGGGTGTGGCTACAGGCGAAGCCAAAATGAGAAGCAGACCGGCACTTTTACAAAAGCTAGGAGTTACTGGGAAACAAAAGAGGAACCAAAGATTCTAAGAATGCTCACAATGGGGCAGATCTGCAACCCATCTAGCCCACTCAGTTCTTACTCATAAAGGAGCAGCAAAGATTGTGAAAGTGCAATTCTCTTCCACCAAGACATCTTGGAGGTTAAGGATAGACTCAAATATTCTTGCTTCCTTCGATGACCCATTATGAATATGTTACCCACGAATCTAAAATCAAAATCCTTTTTAAAGTACAGTAATTAGTGTTTTCAACTAGCTGCAGCTCCATTTTGGCATTCGTTAAGCGAACGAGTGGCTAGGTACAGCAAATGAAGAGACTACAGAGGAAATACAAAATAAAATCCTTGTCCTCCTAGACTTAATAACGTAATTAGGGAAAGAAAATACACATAATACATCTGAAACCTTATTACACAGAGTGCAGTGTTTGGAATTAAACCTCAGTTAAATTCACAGTTCAGCTACTGTGGCACTGAGCAAATTGCCTCACATCTCTGAACTTCTCTTTCTGTATATAATGTACATATTTCACAGGGCTGTTATGATGCTTAGATGAAATTATGAAGTCGAGTCTTCTGACCTGGCACATGGAAAGTATTCAATAAAAACTTAATACATATTCAGAATAACATATTAGTATGTATAATAATGATTGATTGCTTAGATTTGGTGATAGGTTGGATTATGAGATTAATTATAAATCAAAACATCTGCCGAGCACAGTGGCTCACACCTTGTAATCTTACAACTTGTGGGAGGCTTAGGTGGATAGATCGCTTGAGCTCAGGAATTCCAGACAAGCCTGAGCCAGAGATCCATCTCTACTAAAAATAGAAAAACTAGCCATGGGCGGCGCCTGTGGCTCAGCGAGTAGGGCGCCAGCCCCATATACCGAAGGTGGTGGGTTCAAACCCGGCCTCGGCCAAACTGCAAAACCAGAAAAATAGCCAGGCGTTGTGGCGGGTGCCTGTAGTCCCAGCTACTCGGGAGGCTGAGGCAAGAGAATCGCCTAAACCCAGAAGCTGGAAGTTGCTGTGAGCTGTGTGACGCCATGGCACTCTACCGTGGGTGATAAAGTGAGACTCTGTTTCTACCAAAAAAAAAAAAAAAAAGAAAAGAAAAGAAAGAAAAACTAGCCAGGTGTTGTGGCAGGTGCCTGCAATCCCAGCTACTTGGGAGACTGAAGCAAGAGGATCTCCTGAGCCCAAGAGTTTGATGTTGCTGTGAACTATAATGAAGTGACAGCACTCTACCCAGGGTTACAGAATGAGATTTTGTCTCAAAAAGAAATGTATAAATCGCAACATCACAGAGATACAGTCCAAATGCCATAAAATTCACCTTTTTTATCTTCTTTTCCCCATCTCCATGTTAACAAGAGAACTCTGCAAATTCACCTTTTTTTAAGGAGACAGGCTCCTGGCTCTGTAACCAGGACTGGAGTGCAGTGGCCCAGGAGCTCACAGTAGCCTTGAACTCTAGACTCAAGTAATCCTCCTACATCAGCCTCCCAAGTGCTGGGACTCCAAGCACGTGCCACCACATCCAGCTAATTTATTATTATTTTTATTATTCTGTAGAGATGAGGTCTGGCTGTGTTGCTCAGACTGGTCTAGAACTCCTGACCTCAATCATCCCACCTCAGCCTCTGAAATCGCAGGAATTACAGGCATATGCCACTGAACCCAGCTTCACTCTTTTCAAGTATACAATTCAGTAAAGTTTAATATAGTCACAGAGTTGTACATCCATCACTACAATCAATTGTAGAACATTTTCATCATCCCAAAAAGAAACCCTGTACCCGTTCCCAGTCACTCTTCATTTTCTCCCAACCCCCTCACCCAGCCCTAGAGAACCACAAATCTACTTTCAACCTCTATAAATTTGCCTAGATGTTGGTCAAAGGATACAAACTTTAAGTTACGTAGGATGAACAAGTTCTAGAGATCTAATGTACAGTATGGTGACTACTGTTAACAATACTATATTATACTTGATAGAGATAATGATACAGTATATACTTGAAATATGAGCCCATAGGAAATGTTCTCATCACCTCAAAAAAATGATAACTATGTGAGGCAATGGGTATGTTAATTGACCTGATTGTGGCAACTATTTCCCAAGGTATACACATATCAAAACATCACAGCAGGGCATGGTGGCTCCTGCTCAGCCAGGTAATCCTAGCACTCTGGGAGGCCCAGGCCAGCTGGAGCAAGAGCGACACCCCATCTTTACTAAAACAAATAGAAAAATTAGCCGGGCATTGTGATGTGGGCCTATACTCTCAGCTACTTGGGAGGTTGAGGCAGTATCACTTGAGCCCAGGAGTTTGGGGTTGCACTAAGCTATGATGATGCCACTGCACTCTACCCCAGGTGACAGACTGAGACTTTTTTTCAAAAAAATCAATCAATCAATCAAAAAAAAAAAAATCAGGTTGTATACCTTAAATATATACAATTTTTATTTGACAACTGTACTTCAATAAAGCATAGGTGAGGAAAAAAAGAAAGAAAATGACCATTTTGCACTCACCAAAGCAATAAGTGATTCAGGCAAAGATAATCAATGGGTAATCTTCAGAGTTGGGAAAGGGAAATTTGCATGATCTCAAAGTATCACCTCACAAGATTACATTTTAATTATAAAGAGAAAGGCCTTGTATTAGTTTTGTATTTCTTCCATAACAAATTGCTACAAAATTAGCAGCTTGAAACAACACAGATTTATTATCCCACATTTTATTTAATTGATTGATTGATTGATTGATTTTTTTTAAGGCCACACTTTTTTTTTTTTTTTTTTTTTTTTGGTAGAGACAGAGTCTCACTTTATGGCCTTCAGTAGAGTGCCGTGGCGTCACACAGCTCACAGCAACCTCCAACTCCTGGGCTTAGGCGATTCTCTTGCCTCAGCCTCCCAAGTAGCTGGGACTACAGGCACTCAACACAACACCCAGCTATTTTTCTGTTTTGCAGTTCGACCAAGACCGGGTTCAAACCCGCCACCCTCAGTATATGGGGCCGGCGCCCTACTCAATGAGCCACAGGTGCCTCCCTTTTATCCCACACGTTAAGTCAGGAGTCTGGCACTGTGTAACAGGATTCCTTGCTCAGAGTCTCACTGGGATAAAATCAATCAAGGAATTTTACGTATGTGTTGCTTTTTAGATGATCTGGGGAAGATTCTGCTTTGAGTTTCATTCCAGTTGTTGGCAGAATTCACTTCCATGTAGAGTTATCAGACTGAAGTCACTGTCTCCTGAAGTCACTGTCTCCTTCACTACACGGTCTTCTTCATCATCAAGCCACTATGCATCAAATCCTCCTGCTTTGAACTTCTCTGATTGCTCTTCTACTTTTCTCCCTCAGATTAATATGAGAGTCCACATGATTGGGTTACACAGTTTGCTTTTTTTTTTTTTTTTTTGAGACAGAGTCTCATTTGGTCACCCTTGGTAGAGGGCTCTGGCGTCACAGCTCACAACAACCTTAAACTCTTGGGCTCAAGCAAGTCTCTTGCCTCAGCCTCCCAAGTAGCTGAGACTACAAGCACCTACCACAACGCCCTGCCATTTTTAGAGATGAGGTCTCGCACTTGCTTAGGCTGGTCTCCAACCCATGAGCTCAGGAGATCCACCTGCCTTGGCCTCCCAGAGTGTTAGAATTACAGGTGTGAGCCATGGCACCTGGCCTCATAGTTTGCTTTTGTAAGGTTAAAGTCTGAATTGTAGTTGTGACCTTCACCTAGGAAGTGTGCCATATGCCAGTGCTATGCACATGTTGGGTGGAACTTACCCACCATCTTTCCCCCTCCTCGTCTACTTTTAAGGACTCATGTGATTACATTGGGCCTACCAGATAATCCAAGACAATCTTCCTACCTGAGATCCACTGATTAGTAACCTTAATTACCTCTTCAAAGTTCCATTTTCCATGTAACAATACATATTCATGATGTAAGCAACAGGGGGAGAAGGTGATAGGAGCCAAAATTCTGCCTATAGGGCAGTGCCTATGGCTCAGTGAGTAGGGGGCTGGCCCCACATACCGAGGGTGGTGGGTTCAAACCCAGTCCCAGCCAAACTGCAATAAAAACATAGCCAGGCATTGTGGCGGGCGCCTGTAGTTCCAGCTACTCGGGGTGGGG
>CAUYRH010058725.1:0-101570 GCA_963574655.1 Perodicticus potto
TATATATATATATATATATATATATATACACAAACATATATATCTGCAATTAATATTTATAGACCAATTTATATATCTATTTTACATAGGATCAAAAATTATAGGAAGCCAATTAATAATTACAAGCAAATGATATCATTCTGTGAGACATAAATGCATATTAAAACACAGAATTTACAACATTTACCCTCTTTTTTAGTGAAAAGACATTATTTTATAAAAGGAAATATTTAATCCAGAATTAATTATAATAAATCTGGAAACAGCAAAATCTATAGTGACCTGTTGTCACCCAATGAAATTCCTTGAATAATACAAGACTGATGTAATTATTAGCCACTACAGATTCTGGAGATGTCAGTTTCCCTTTTTGTCCTTTGCAAGATCACTGTGTGGCATATTCACTAACATTCTGAGTAGATGAACAATGTTTACTAAAATGTAGACTTAGCGCTTTCTATAAGAAGAATGAGTTTGTTGAAACATAACTGAGGAGTCTTTCCTCCCGGGACTGGTCTCCCAGTGAGGACCCTCTCGAAGGCTATTGCTTCTCCTGCTGGTACTCTTCAGTGCCAAATGTAATATCTGCATTTATAAACGTTAATTAGTACCCTGAGCTTTCTGTGTTCTGTTTTTTGTTTTTGTTTGTTCTAACATATTATCTGGGAAATAGATAAGATCCTCCTGAATCTCCAACAGGGAAATAAAACTCAGAATATTGAGTCCAAGACAATTTGGGGGAATTGATACTAGGGACATTGTTAAGGAGATTTGGGGAATTGGCATAGAGGTTAGACAAACTTCTGAATTCAAGAAAATAACTTAGCAGGCTTGGCACCTGTGGCTCAACGGGCTAAGGCGCCAGCCACGTACACCTGAGCTGGCGGGTTCGGATCCAGCCCGGGCCCGCCAAACAACAATGACAGCTGCAACCAAAAAATGGCCAGGCATTGTGGCAGGCGCCTGTAGTCCCAGCTACTTGGGAGGCAGAGGCAGGAGACTCGCTTGAGCCCAGGAATTAGAGGTTGCTGTGAGCTATGATGCCACAACACTCTATCCAGGGTGACAGCTTGAGGCTCTGTCTCAAAAAAAAAAAAAAAAAAAAAAAAAGAAAGAAAATAACTTAGCAGAGTTCTGTAAATATAGGCCTCAAAATTAATAGAAAAAAATTTAAACAATATACTCATTTGTGGACAAAATATTTAGCATTTGTTTCTTTAACATTTATAATATATTCCTCTAGTATGCTCCTTGAACCAAAAATACACGTGGCTGGTTAATAACATCCTTTAGGGCAAGAGCAAAGAGCCTAAAAAGTGAGAGCAATACTAGCTCAAACCATGAGATAACTCATTAGACAAATCCCGATTACCACAGAGCAGAAAGAAAGACTTTTGTCTTGGGAATCCAGGGGAAATGGTGGCAGATGAATGACCAACATGTTTTAGTTCACAAGATTGCTGAGAGGATGTCAACCAAATTAGAAAAATTTACAGTTTAAAAAAATGCATTTAAACATGATTAGAAGGAGGAATCTTTTTAAGGGGCTTCATTGTGTATACTACCCATGGTTCATTTTGTAAATGTCATGATGTTTTCTGTTTGGTAGCAACCTAAAGTTCTGCTCAGTGTTTCACGGTTCACCACTCTGTTACCAAAACAAAACACACAGCACCACTAATGGCCCAGCACCTCACTGAGAGTAGCTGTATGTCTGTGTCTCTAAAAACATCTAAATTCTTCCCTTGTTTCCAGACCAATTAAATTCTGCCACCTCTTACTAACTTACAAAGCTCACTAAAGAACTTAGAAAATGATTTCATCATAGAATGGAACAGAATATAGAATGGTAAGACTAAATATTGTGGAAGTTAAGTCTATCCTAAGAAAATGCTTGCAACATGGAAGAACAGTGGTGAGGAAAGCAGCTGGGCTACATCACTTTCTGTTCATCCAACTTGACCATGGGTGACCAGGAATTTCAAAGCCAATGCTTTCATATGAGTGCATTATTCCCCTCCATCACCCACTTGTTGTTTAGTCCAATATGCTTTCTGCTTAACCAGTTCCATTCAGGATTTGGTAGTTCCCTCCCATTTGGCTTTGGCAACACATTCTTGTGAATGGGTAACATTCTGAAAAGTTCCCATTTTTCTCCTTGGGAAAGAATGTGGAAGCTAGACCTATTCTAATTTTTATTCAACAAAATTCTATTTGGTAAGTTTTCCCTAAGAAAATAGTTATAATACTGATAATAGTAGCTGAAATTTATTGAATGCTCAATATATGCCAGGCACTGAGCTGAACGTCAAGTATGAATTATTTTATTTAACTTAAAAAATAACCATATGGAACTTATACTAATATTATCACCATTTTGTAGATGAAAATGAAGTGAAGAAATGGTAAGTAGTTTACTTATGGGTCATGACCATTAAGTGGAAGAGCCAGAATTCAACCCTCTAAAACTGACTCCAGAGGTTGGGTACTTATAATAAGCACTCCAACAATTATAGATAATTATTTCAGGAGTTTCTTGGGATTTATAAAAAATTCATACATTGAGTAACTAATAGAAAAATGATCTTCAGCTAAATACTATATTTTCAGTAGTTGCCGAAGGCCATTAGGAGAAACCTAAAGATAAATGTGAATCTGGGAATATTTGGGAATGATGGCAAGCTTTGGGTTTTTTTTTTTTTTTTTATAGAAATAAAAAAGAACATCAAGAAATTAGGCTAGGAGAGTTGGAGTGGAAGAACAAGGTAGAGGAAAAAATAAGGAAGAATTGCAAAGATAGCAAGAAGACAGCCTGGCTTCTTCTGAAGGGCTAGAGCGCCCCAAACAGACAACGGTATATGAACGTTTTCTTATAGGCCACTGGCTTACCACACTTTCCTTAATCTTGGAGTCAGATGACTCCATATTTGCTTCAGCTGAATTTGCTCTGCTCCATCTGGCTTATATATGGAGTAGGTACAAGTCTGCATTCCAGAAGACAGAGGATGAGCTGGATTTGGAATTACAGCTCGACAACCTGGAGCATAGCATGTGCTCATCTGTTGTGGTTGGTACAGCGAAAACTTCTGCTTTCTTCTCCCCCAAGAAAGAGGTTCCCAAACTTTCTACATTTCATTTTGTACTATAATTTTTCTTCTCCAAGATTAAACTGAAAATAAAAGAGAAACAGAGTACTGGGTCTCTTTCCCCTTGCTTGTAATTACTTTCTCCAATCAGGATGTAGTTTCAAGGGTGGCCAACAATGTCAATCACCCTGTCCTCTCCTTTGAAACTCACTGATTATGGGAAAGTGCTTTGCATGTAATCACTTCAATTACTCAGTAAAACTTCCTGTGTTCCTTCTGCTGTGTTTTGAATTTGGGTTTTTAAAGAGATTTAGCTACTTTCTCCTTATATTCTTTTAAACATGTATTTGGGAGAAATAGAACAAAATGATTTTTAAGTATGACCACAGATCTAGTTGTCCAAATTAGCTCATCCTACTAAGAAGGTTCATAGGATGGGAGCAGACAATAGGGATGGCAGAGACTTCAGAATGAGGGGCTTTTTGGGGAGAGTTAATCCGAGACTGCAGATTCGGGGGGAGTGTAAGCTGGGAACTTGGTCAGCAGGCTGTTGCATTTGAAACCATTCATTTTGTCAGAAATTCCTCTGGCATGAAGTGCCGGGGTTACTTTAAGGGTGATACAGTTTTCTGGCCTTGAACTTGGTTAAAAACAAAACAAAACAAAACAATAAAGGCAAAAGCAAAAACAATCCAAAACAAATAAAGCAACCACAGCAAAATCTCCTCTTTGCTGGAACTTCTATTCAAGGGAATGATCGCTTCAAAAAGAGATTCTCTCTTGATCTTCAAGGGCAATGACCTACTCCATGATATTATAGCTACTCTGTTGGCAACGTCTTCTGGGAAAGCAGCCAGCTTCCTGATCATGGGTGGTGGGGGTATGTAGGGCTGGGCTGAAAACCACTCTCCAATTGGCTCAGTGATTACAATCATTTCAGAATAACCAGCCATTCAAGCAACACAGTGCCAGGACTCACAGATTTCTCCATGTCAACCTCTGTACCCTTAGAAACTCAATCATGGAAAGTGTTGTAGTTTCAAGGACAAGGTAGAGGAAAAAATAAGGGATTTAGGGATATCTCTCTCTTTTTTGAAAATTTACTTAAGAGCAGCATCATGTGAAAATAAAAACACACATTTTATCCAGCACCCAATACATTCCAGGAACTGTCGTAGGCACTGGCAATACTGAGATACATGAGACCCGGCTTTGGCACCAGGAGATCACAGTTCAATGGAGAAGGATGTCCTTCTGGTGCAGGACAATTGGTAACTTCCTTCTGCTTTACATTGGGCTTAGACCTTCATTCCCAAGGAACTATTTGGGCCAGGGCAAGAATCAGATAGTTGAACTATTAAAACTCTGTTCTCAATGACAGCTTTTGTTTCCTATAATCTATTCTAAGCAAAATCTGTAGACTCCAAGCTCTGATGTCCCAATATCAATGTGTTTAAAATGAGAGAACTAAAGGCAGAAGAAATACATATATGTAAATATAGACAGAAAATAAATAAATAACTCTAAGTGCCTCTTTCTAAAACTCATTTAATTTCCAGGAGCAGTATGTTATGACTAGAAGTATTGTCTATGTCTGACAGATAAAGAACTGTTTTAAGGAAGTCATGTAACTAGACCAGGTTGACACATCTAGGGAAGTAAGAAAGAAGACAGAGGAGAGCATCTCAAAAGAGTATTGTGTGATTCTTCATAAAACGCAGGATGTATGCATATCTCAGCTAATCCAAGATTCTGAACCTGGTGATTTAAAAAATGATAATGTCACCAAGAACGTTTTAATGTTAAAATGGTTAGCAAGCTAAAAGAGGAAGTTGTATGATGGTTTATTAAACTCACTCGGAGTTGAAAATCAATTATTTATTTATGCATTAATTTATTTTTAAAACTTTTTGTGTTTTATTAATTCTTTATGAGGCTTTTTTGTTGCAGTTTGGCCAGGGTCACATTCGAATTCACCACCCTCAGTATATGGGGGCCGGTGCCCTACCCACAGGCGCCACTCAAGTATTTATTGAAATGACCAAAGTGATTGAAGGTAATTGAGAGAGTTGATGAGGGGACAGGTTCATTCTGGACATACAGATTTCAAATCATATTTGGACTACCCTCTGTCTGGAATTTCTTTAATTGGAGATAAATGTAATATTAGTTGTAGTTAAAAAGGTGGAAAAGATTAGCAAGAATGGAAACAATATTCCTCTTGGATGAAAATTAGAATTCCATTTTAATTATTATCCCTTAAATTTAATTATAGTGTAACAGTCTATAAGTCTTTGGGGTACTTATAAATCTTATGGTACTTAATGGTTTAGTCTCTAAATTTGAGTTTTGACTATGGTATTTTGAAAATCTTTGTGGTTATGTTATATTCAGTGGGAGAGCAAAAGGTTGACTTCTCTTTGCTTTTGTTGCAAGAATTAAAGAAAAATAAATTTATAAAACAACTTTTGTTTTCAGAAGGCATTTTCCTTTTTGTTATTAGCAATAATCAGGTTAAATTATAGATATGCCTGGAAAAATTGTATCCTTTATTTCAGGACTGTATCCTATACACATTTTTAACCACAGTAGCAAAAATTAGGTTAATAGTGAAAAAAGTGAATATACAACATTAGCAAACTTTTGGGGTAATTTGTATGCTATTTAAAAAATTGTTTTTCATTCCTAAATCAAATATATTAGAATTAAGTTTTAAGAAATTTGTCTTTGAAAAATATTAACCATCCTGGAAGTTCTTGATAAATGCCATAGTTTTTGAAAACCCTTGTAAATAAAAGCTGATGGTTTTGGGTGATGATGACTCATTAAAAATAATGACACTACACTGTCAATTATTTTAAGATAGGCTCAGCGCCTGTGGCTCAACGGGCTAAGGTGCCAGCCACGTACACCTGAGCTGGCAGGTTCGAATCCAGCCTGGGTCCGCCAAACAACAATGACGGCTGCAACCAAAAAATGGCCGGGCCTTGTGACGGTCACCTGTAGTCCCAGCTACTTGGGAGGCGGAGGCAAGAGACTCACTTGAGCCCAGGAATTGGAGGTTTCTGTGAGCTGTGATGCCACAGAACTCTATCCAGGGTGACAGCTTGAGGCTCTGTCTCAAAAAAAAAAAAAAAAAAAATTATTTTAAGATAGATTCGTGAATTTACTATTTGTAATTTCTCTGTACATGTCTTGAACATATAACTGCATATTTATAGTGTATAATCATTTTGTGTTAATATCATTTTAATTTCTTAGGGGTAAATAAAATGCTAATAACAGCATATGAATTAAGGATATGGGAATCTGGTGATTTTTTATTTCCATAAACATTATGAACAACTTATTGTTTATTGTTTTATTATTTATTAAAGTAGCCACAGTCCTAGCTTTTAGGCCTAAGGTTGGTTAAACCATGATAATAGAAGATTATTTACTAAGTACCGTGTAAATTGAAGGCACAGGTAAAAACAAATTTAGGGCATTAATATAGGTGACATGCTATTCTTTTTTAATGTGCTTTTCATCTTTTGCTCTCATTTTCATGACACCGATTTTCCTCAGTGAAAGTTTGATTTTACTTGCCAAAGTGAACAGAACTCGGGCTACCCCATTCTGTTTTAGAACTCTGTGAAAGAAAAATGGAATGGTAACTATAAATGCTAAGGATAAGTACGGAGGGAACTCATTATTTCACCAGTTAGCTTCAGCCTGCTTCGCTCTGCTGGCTGACTTCAAGGGTTATTTTTCCCATTCATTTTTAAAACTTCCTTCTTTATTTCTCTCTTTCTTGCTTTTTTTTTTTTTTTTTTTTTTTCCCCAGCATAGGCAGTCTGCCAAATCTTAATAAATTTAGTGAGGTCTGACAAGTCTGTTTATATTTTTGTGAACTATAAGGATCAGGGCTTCCTGGAGTAGATAGGAAAGGAGTGTAAGGTGTCATTTGGTTAATTTAAAACACATTATTGGACAGTTATTCTTGATTCTAATGGTATTATAATTAAATTTTATTCCAGTTGAAAAACAAAGATCCCTGGTTTTAAATCTGGATAAATGTTTCAAAGGTCTTTCTTTGTGATTTATGGATAATTTTGTTACAGTTGTTCTTATTTTTATGTTCCAAACAGCTTTCTTTTAATGATATATATATTTCCTAATTATTGTGGATTTCAGTTTTGAAAAACCCTCAAAATTCTATGAGTAAATGTTTACCTGTTAATATTACATAATCAAATCAGATGTAAATATATGAGCTGACATAACCTTATAAGCATGAGTTAAACAACGGATCACATGGGAAAATAGCACTTCCAAATTACTGCATTTACGAGGATTTATTATGTGGGAATGGTTTTACTACATCATTTTAATACTGCTATAAAATAAATTTATGTACATTTTATATTTTATTGTTCCTAAATATCCACCAAGTATGTAAGAGAAGTTTCACAAGGCTGCCTGAAGAAGTGATACTGAGTGGGTACTGAGAGACCACAGGGAACGAAGATGTGGAAAAAAAGAAATTACATCTGAATAGAAAGGGTAGGCAGTGCTCCAAACAGTACCCGCCTCAGGGGATGTTAAGAGGATTAAATGATGTAGTGTTAAATAAAGTTCTTTCCCAGTTTGGGATATAACATAGGCTGTCAATGACGGTAGCTTTGACATTGTAAGAATTTGAATCCAATCAACATCTCTTGCATTTTTATCTGACAAATAGAGATAGCCAGAGCTCCGCCCTCTGTGGATTGTATCATGTTAATTGTATCATGTTTATCGTGTTCAATTTTCCTATGAACCTGATGGTTGAAAAGAGCATCTGCATATAAGAGCTGAGCAGGAGTCCTTGAAAGGAGCAGAGTTGGTGGATCCCGGGAAGCACACATCTTTCTGTATTTGAGAGAGATTAGTCATATTTTCTTTGGCTCTGGGAGGCAGAATCACCAGCAAGTGCATGGAAATTATAAGGTGGTAGATTTCAGATCAATATGAAGGGGAATTTTCTAAGAGCACATGGCCCAATAAATAAAAAGAACTGCCTAAAATGATGATGGATTTCCTGTGTTTGAAGAAATAAGACAGGATCAATGACTACTAGTTGAAGGTGTTATTTAGCAGCAAGGGGTAAACTAAGATTCTAGATTTGACGATTTATTTCAATATCAAAAGAGAAACTAGTAACCTCTAATATGGTTCAAAAAAATAGAAAGTCATCTAGGTAAATCTATGTATGGAATAAGGCAGTCCTGAGTAATAATTGAGACAACTGACTTTTCCATCTTGTCATCTGCACAACAGGGAAAAATTAGTTTTATTTCATTAATGGATAATTTTCTACCTATTTTCCAACATTTAATTCAAGTTGTAATTAGAAGACAACCTCTATTTTTTGTCTCTATGTTGTTGTGCCATATTTTTCTCCTTTTGTTTCAGGGGTTAATTGCATGGGCTCCAGAAGCAGAATGTTTGAGCTCCAATCTTAGATTTGCCATATGCTCGTGTTTTGGTCACCAAACACTAAGTTAACTGAGGAAGAAACTGACTTCTACTTAGTTAAAGAAAAAAAAAAAATCACCAGAAATGTTAATACAAAGAACAGAAACAAAATTAAATTTAAAAATACATGAAATAACTTTAAATACATATATTAGATAAAATCTCCAGTGGATCTACTTAGGTTATTATTGTTCGGCTTATTGGTAGAAGATAATTCCTCCTTGCGATGGGGAATATGTCTCCTATTTCTTTGAATGACCTCATATCTATTTGTACATTGGGCACTCAATGATTATTAATGTCATTCCCCGGCAGGTGCAAGAATTGGAGTAGGTTATAACATATGATTTATGTATGTAATAAGATGTGTAAATACAACAGTCATCCAAGGCATAGTAAATGGGCCAATAACGTAAGGAGGGGGAGAACAAAAATACTTTCAATTGCCCACTTTACACCCACAGGTCCAAAAGGATGTGGCCAGGATTTTTTTTAGCAAAAACCATCTGTTTGACAAACTTTGTGCAATTCCTATAACTATTTTTTCTGCTCCTTTTAAATAAACTATTTGGCGATTTTTTTTCACTGCTACATCAAATTTTCAGTTACATTCTGCAGAAAAACTTTGAATCTACCTCCCGGAGGAGGCTCTGGGAAGCCTTAGGGTATCAGATAAACAGGGACTGGAGGATTGCCAGACATATAAAAGAGTCTCCAACAAGGATAATACTAGTTGTAAAATCCTCCTTCTTAAGGAATCTGAATAGATAAAGGAAAAGACAGTTTTGCAACTTCCCTTTTCAAAGATACAGATCTGTGTCTTTCAAAACAGCACTATTGTTTGCTAATCTTCCTGCAAAGTCAAGTGTAATTTTTGTGCTTTCTCCTGATTAGTTGAATAAACAGCACATTGCAAAATGTTTCTCTAAAAGAGCACAGGGCAAGGCAGAAACCACTATGAGGTTAAGATTGCCATTATAACCTATTCAGTACAAACAGTTTCTCAAACACATACACACACCCCAGACAGAAAAACTGTGGACTATGTCAATTACACGATCAAGACTTCTTTTAATACTTAGGAATTGCTAAGCTTAGGAACAGGTAATCTGGAAAGATACAAGGAAATCTAAGACTTAACATCTACCTTTAAAGAATTTACAAAGTATTCAGAAGAGTAACACGTACCATATGTATTAGGTATTTAATGCTGGTGTAACAAATTACTACAACCTTGGCTTAAAGCAACACAACTGTATTATCATTGTTAACGTAGGCCCAAAGTCTAACATGAGTCTCATTGGGATAAAATCAAGGTGATAGAAAGGTAGTTTCTGGAGGCTTCCGGGGAAAATCTCTTTCCTGGCCTTTTTCAGTCTAGAGGCTGTCTTAGCTTTTGGTCTGCTTTCTCCATCTTTAAATCTTTACGTTTCTCTAGCCCTTGCCAGTCCTCATAGTTCTATCTGAACACGGACAGGAAAGATTCTCTAATTTGAAGGATTCACGTGATGGACCTACCTGGACAACACAGGATAAACTCCTGTCTCAAAGTTCTCAACATTAATCATATAAGTAAATTCCTTTTGCTATGAAAGGGATGGCAAACACTGATAATTCATGGGGTATAGGATGTGGACATCATGGGGAGCCATTATTCTGCCTACCACAACATAGAAGATCACTGTGGTATTTTTAACGCTTAGAGAGTGCTCCAGAAATGTTTTGAATCAATGGGCAAGTAAAAAGATGTATAAAGCAATAAATGTAGAAGAAAAGTATTTTAGGATTATGGAAATAGACATCTCTTGTACATGAATCTACATAATTTGACTTTGGATATAGTGATAGCATATTATTTCAAGTCAAAAGATTTGAAGATTTCAATTCAGAATTTATAAGATGCTGGGCAATGTGGTCCATGCCTATAGTCCCAGCTACTCAGGAGGCTGAAGCAGGAGCATCAATTGAGCCCAGGAATTTGAGGCTATGGTATGCTATGATCATGCCTGTAAATAACCATTGCATCCCAGTGTGGGCAAAGTAGCAAGACTTGTCTCTAAAAAAAATTTAAAAGAACTTATGAGTATATGCTTATAAATCTATTATTGACTGCTGTTATAATTATTAAAAAAAATTCTAAATTCAATATTTGTTAGTAGCTCCAAAGTTTTATTGGGGCTTGAACTCAATCTCACAGATCTTGAGTTTTGTCTTGAATCAATGTATAAAGATGTATGTTAAAGAATGGTGATCTTTGAGAGTTCTGGAAGTAGAACTCTGCTCTGAGTTTCTTTCTTTCTTTTTTTTTTTAAAGTTCTGGGAGGGAAGGAAACAAGGCTGAGAGCACGGTGTGTGCACCCTGTCAGCCTCCCGACCCACATCCGTCCGCACTACGTGTGCACGCAGAGCAGGGGTACGTAGCTCTCATCCCTGTATTAATGACAGATGTACTTGGTGGACCCCCCTGCTCTGAGTTTCAATTTCTTCTTTTGCAAATTGACAGGTCTTGAGTCAGTTAAATATCTAGTAGTTCACTACATCGTACGCTGGCTTAGAATAATTTAGAGTGGTTTTGATGAACAGATGTTACATACACATTCGTGTGTGTGTACATAGTGTATCTGTGCCAATAAAATTAAATGGTGAATTTATCATTATCTTGTAAATATGAGTGTGAAATACAAACACCAAATTACTTTGAATAGATTAGGTGAGATTTAATCAAGCCTACTCAGAGCCTACATATCTTTCGGTCGTAAGGTAGGTATGCCAGATACTTCTATAGGCTCTACTCACACGGTGGATAACAAATCGTCAATCAAGTCCTCTATAGATCTGAATTGAATAAGTGGCTAACTTGATTTCTTTTTAGTATTGAGAAGTTGAGTTAATAAGAATCTTCTGAATAAAGTGTGTTGGTATTTAATTTCTTCTGAATAAAGTGTGTTGGTATTTAATCTCTTTTACTACATTATCTCAGTTACTAAGTGGTATCATAAATGCTGTTAGTTTCTGGATACTACATTTCCCTTAAGTAACTTCAAGAAAATTATTTTAATGGTATTTATCCAGGCGAGATGCCAAAGAAAAGTTTAGCATGCCCAAAACTTTACACATTTTGAAATATCAAATTATTTTACTTAAATATAATTTTTCATTAGCAATCTAACATTGAATTCTATAGCTTTTTTCATGCCTGCATTACTTAATAATATATGGATGCATATAGAAAACTTAGATTCATATTTAGTTTTACTTCAAATTTATTATAAAATATTAACAGTTTTTATTAAATAACCAATAAACACTAAGAGCTTATCTCAGATCATTAGGCCAAAATCATGCTTTTACTATGCATCTTAATTTTGATATTTTCCATTTGTAATAATTGAATGGTCAAAAGAATATTTTAAATGTCACTATCAACAAGAATTTTAACTGAAAATGTATTGTGTTCTTAAGTTTGTCCCCTTTGCTTTGTATGTTTATTCTCCAACCAGCTGCATATGATTAATATATAATAAATATAACTATAAATAACTACCACAACGCTTGTTATAATCATCTTGCAGTTGAATACAGTGCATCAAATTGTTCAGATTTCCTCAGTTACTAAGTGGTGTCATTAAGACCTGAACCAGCTGGTCTGGACTTGGTGCTATCTCATTGTGTACATTAGGAAGGAAATAAGTCTATAACAAGAAATGTTAATTAGTAGGGTATTCAACCTGTCTATTGCACAGAAATCCTGAATTAGAAATTGAACAAGGCACAAAGTTTTCTTCTGATAAGTTGCACGTAGAACAATGCTGAGTAACCATATTTTATCATCCACTTTGGAGATTTGAGAAGTTGTTAGGAAAAAGACATAAAAAAAGATCTGGAAAAAATATTAGTACACCTTTAAACATAAGAAGGCTAGGATAAATAAGTTTTGGGGGGCTTGATAATAATAGCTGAAAAAGATATTTTACTCACTTAAACCTTACAAGAGAAACCTGTTAAAAAAAAAAAGAGAGAGAGAGAGAGAGAAAGAGAGAGAAATAAATAAAGTAACCATGGAAAAGAGACTCAGAAAATTCTAGGAACATTTTTTTTCTTCTGTCAGGGCAAAGCAACAACAAAGTTAAAGGACAGCCATAATCCGATCTTTTCTGTGGTGGGTTATCTGCTAAATATCATCACTTATTCAATCTATAAGGCAAAATTTAGTTTAGAGTTGTAGCATGAGAACATCAGGCTCTTTCTAGACCTGTTCTTTCCCTCCCTGAGGATTAGATGAGGGCCCTGAGCAGCACTGTCTGCTGTCCTTTTCACTTGGCATTTTTCATTGTGCTGTATCCTCCCTAAGATTAGTGTGAACTAGAAAAGCATATAAAGAAAGCAAGATTAAATAATTAAAGAATATGGTCAGTTTTAGGAACTATGAATTTGTCTCTCCATATGTAAAGCTCCACTAGACAAGAGGGATGTGTCTGGTAGTCCCTTAGCTCTATGAAGCATCCAGGAATCCAGTGTGTACAAATACAAACTTGAGAGAGGTAAGAGGTCTGTGTCAAGGACCCTACCATTAGGAATAAGCATTCCCAGGCACACTGATTAGGAACGTTAAGTGTGAGCTTCTTAGAAAACCTATTCAACTCCTTTACCTGCTTAGGAATAAACTAGACTGAAATTCAGCTGTTTAAAAATTTACTGAGATCAACGAATCTTATGGGACCATGCAGTCATAGCATTAGTGAGATAGCTCTTTAAGTAATTCATAAATAGGGGCAATACACCAGATGACCTGTGTGCAGTATAGAATATATTATAAAGAAACATCCTTCATCTTCCCTGCTCCCAGAAAAAAACCAGTGCTCCACCAGGACGAGCCTTTTCCTCCAGGATTGAAATGTAATTCCTGGTATTGAGTGCCATCTGGTAAAGGGAATTGCCCTCAGTTATCCCCCAGACCACAATAAACATGAACATGTACACAGAGTGAAAAGGAAACCTCAATTTTATTACTTGGCTTTTAAGATGCAATATAAATGGGTTAAACAGTTACTTTGTAAAGTACTTTGTTGTGAATATTTCAGTTTTCTTACACTAATGATTTTATTATCATTGGATATTAAACTGAGAAAAAAAGAAATAGATTCCTCAGATTCATTCGTTTGACTAATATGCCAGTGTCCAACTTACCAGGTGTGGAGAGCTTAGGCTTTATAAGTTTGGGGGCAGTCCAGATTTAACAAAGCAACCGACACCTGGAAATACATAAAAGCTGGCCTCTAAGCACAAGGTGATGAGTGTTAGTTAACTAGGCCCCCTGGATCCAGAAAATGGCCCCTCGTGTCTCTGAAAAGAAAACTGAAAATGCAGCATCAGAGTTAAGTTTTAGCTCAGATTTCCTGGTGTTCTCAACGCCTATCTTCTGTTTAATCCCAAAGGCAAAGCACAGCTCAAGTTATGACTCTCCTTTTGGTTTGAGAAGGAGTTTTTGAATATGCATCTTGCTATTACTTTATAGACATGGTGAACTACATGAAAAAAAAGTGATTTCTGCGTAACTATATATGGCACATTTCTAGAGAAGAAATGACCCTGCTATTTTTACACACATGACAACCCTTACCCTGTGATAATGCCCTTTAACCGTTGCTGTCATTTTCCTGGATGTTGCTTTGTGGTCTCACCACAAATTCTGTTACAGTTTTCCTGGGAGTGTGGCACAAGTCTTGGGTGAGTGGCTGAGTCTATGATTTGATTAAGCAACCATTTGAGTCTTTTGAGTGGCTAACCAATGGTGAATTAATAATAAAAAACTTTTAACTTAAGTTTATAATGTGTCCTGAAGTCCTGTTAATTGCTTTCATTTAGGCCATTTTCATTAGGTAATAGACAAAGACTTTGCAACATTTCCAGAGACTCTATGCTTGACTGTATGGATTGCATCACATTCCTCAGGAGACAGGTGTTTTGTTAAAAGTAACTATTTAAAAAAATTTTTCTCATAACCATTTTATTTCGAGGACTGTGTCTGTAGTATGTGCTTGACATATTCTCCAAACAATGAGCTATCTGCTGTCATTGTTACTTATGCTCAAAAGATAAAGTAATCAAATACCTGCTATTCTTCATGCTCTATAAAATACTGGTCGAAACGAAGAGAGGGGATTTCAGACTGAACTTACTTTGCAGTAACTCTTTTTTTATACCTTTAATACTATCTGCTTTACTCCTCTAGTTAAGGCCATAAGCACCAGTTATCTTGACGATATCGGCATTATTCAAGAAAACTTTCCACAATCATGAAAATAATCTATATTTGCATTGTTGACTATGGAACCGCCAACCACACACGAGTGGCTACTGAGCACAATGGAGGAAGCTAAGTTTGAAATTTATTAATTTAATTTTAAATTTACGTGTCCACATATGGCTTATAGGGACCACTTGAGACAGCACAGACACAGGTCTCTGCATGGACATTGCACCCACTCCTCAACGATTTTGCAAATAAATACGTCACGTGCCTGCTTGCATCATGTGTTTTTCATCTCTACTTCCTGCGTTTAAAAATGTTTCATATCTAATTCAAATTGTTATGAATTTTGCAATACTTCCTACATGAAGGGTGGTCACTATAAATTACTCAGTGGTAAGGCCCATAGATAAAAAGTGACCACTGAGCGGGTAGACCAATAAAAAGGTACAGAATGGGTAGATATGGTCATGTAGGAAAGATCAGTGATAAAGGTTACACAAGTGCTTCCTTATTAGATGTGGAAGGGAAGAGCTGTGTAGAAGTATGGTGACTATTAAAGAGTTCAGATAAGTAGAACAATCAATTTCTAAAGCTGAAAAAATGTTAGATCTTTATTAATCTGGATCTCTTTCAACGTGGCATCGTATTTGATAGCGGTGACTTAACATCTGTAAAGCTGATGGCTTAGAATCCTACTTTATTACAAGTTTAACCTAGATTTCCTTTTGTGTAAATCAGTGACAATAATAATAATTAACTGAGATATACATACCTCCGCCCCAGGACAAGAGGGCAGACTAAAGGAGATCATATAATGCAGATGAGGTGTTCAGCACAGTACCCGGCACCCATTTTCCCATTTGGGTGGTAGGAGAATGATTCTCTTTCTTGATTATCATAGTAATGGATTTAGTAAGTGACTGAGGTGGGATTTGAAACCAGAAACATGACGAAACTGAACCTCCGGGAGTAGCAGCAGCAAACAGAATAGCACCTGGCATGTGCCAGGCATTTCAGAAACGAAATGCTCAGTGTGAAAGCACAAAACTCATTAGCACTTTGCAGAGTCCAAGGGCAGGTCTGCTTATCCCAATGTACAATTTTATAAACATGACTTGCAGTTGAGAAACATGAGATTTTGAAGACAAGTTATTTGTGTGTGTGTTTAACCAAGGGCAGCCTTTAAAAAAAATGCAACAAAGTACAATTTTCCATTCAATCCATTCAACCCATCTAGTTTACATGGGATACTAGAGCCCTCAATCACAGCCCAGATTTAAAATGACATTATCATATGTGGTATGACAGAGAGTATTCATCTCGCATTTGAGTCAATACAAAAATTGTAGCGTTTCACGTATTCTCTTTGTAAGTTTTTTTATCAAACACTTTTCAAACAGATTTTGGGGAGGGGATTTATTCCAACTGTTTAACATTTAAGAAGTACAGACATACCTCGTTGATATGGTGGGTTCCATTCCAGACTACCACAGTAAAATGAGTATCTCAATAAGGTGTGTTACACAAATTTTTTGGCTTCCCAGGACATATAAAATTTATGTTTACACTGTACCACAGTCTGTTACATGTGCAATAGCATTATGTATTAAAAAACAATGTAAATACCTTAATGTCTTTATCTCTAAAAAATGCTAACGATCATCTGCGCCTTTAGTAAGTCATACACAATCGTTTTGCCAATGAAGGGTCCTGCCTGCATGTTGGGGGCCTTGCTCTGTATCAGGCTTTGGCTTAAGGGAATGTTATAGCTGGTTCCATCTTCCTTCCAGACCACTCAAATTTCTCCATATCAGCAATAAGGCTGTTTTGCTTTCTTGTGATTTGTGTGTTCAGCGGAAAGCGCTTACAATTTTCTTTGAGAACTTTTCCTTTGCATTCACAGCTTGGCTGACTGTTTGGCATAAGAAGCTTAGCTTTTGGCCTATCTCGTCTTTAGACATGCCCGCCTCCCTGAGATTAATCATAACTAACTTCAGGTTTAAAGTGAGAAACATGGGACTCTTTCTTTTGCTCTTTCTTTTGCACTTACAGCCCACTGTTGGGCTTAATAGGCCTAATTTCAATATTGTCCTATCTCAGGAAATAGGGAGGCCCCAGGAGAAGGACAAAGATGGGAACAGCCAGTCAGTGAAGTAATCAGAACACACACATTTATGAATTAAGTTTGGGGTGTGGTCCGTGACACCTCAAAATGATTACAGTAGTAACAGCAAAGATCACCGACCATAGATCCCAGTAACAGATATCATCATAATTTAAAAGTTTGAAATATTGCAAGAATTAATGAAATGACACAAAGTAAGCAAATGTTGTTCAAAGAAAAAAATGGCACCAAAAGGTTTATCTAATGCAGGGTGGCCACAAACCTTCAATTTCTAAGAAACACAGTGTCTATAAAGCACAATAAAGCCATGTGCAAGAAAATGAGGCATGTCTATGGAAAGCTAATTATCAGGGGATAGAGAAAACAAAAAGCAAAGACCATGTGTTATTAAACAAAGTAAAATCATGGCATGATTTGTTAATGGCATGATTAATAATGCATTTCATTTGGGTGTTGCATTATAGTTTTGGGGAGATTTAAAATTGTATTTATAAATCGGCTTATTTTGTAAATGTTGTGTATCTTCTGTACGTTCAGTTTTAGAGTAATTTTGGCTATTATAATTTTGAACATTTGATCTGTGTCCTCCTGGGGCTTAAAAAAATTTATCCCATCCTTTGGGGATGGTAAACCAATCTGTGTGAATCTCACACTTGAACATTACTTTGAGATCCTGGACAAGATATTTAGGAATAAAAATAATTCACTTAAGTTTCCTTGACTATAAAATAGGAATTATAATAATTCTACCTTGAATTTTGTTGCAAGTATTAAATAGGACAATTTTTAAGAGCTCTTAGCATACACCAAAAGCTCAGTGTATGTTACCTATGATTTCCACAAAGAGAAACCAAATAACCTCTGCCAAAAAGAAATATAAATACATAATTTTAATAGGCTTAAGTTGAATTCACCTTAATGTGACAATAAAAATTGTGAAAACATGTGATCTAATAAATAAATTTATTTAACTTCTTATGTTGCTCTGAATTGCATCCCAGACCAATTTTGCTCCAAACTTGTAACTTGTGTCTATGCCTATAGCTCTGACTTTACTTTCTCTGAGAGATAGAAAGAATAAGTAGAAAAATGTTGTCTTTCATTCTTTACTTACAAAAATTTGCTTACAGAAAAATCTACCTTATTTTAAAACAGCTTTAATCTTTTGTTGGGACCAAGGGAAAACATCACCCTTGCCCTCTAAAGGTTGGTTGAAAATCATTGACAAGAGGCACATTAACAGGTGAAAAGGCACAGGAATTTATTTCATTTTTTTATGTGACACGGGTGCCTACAGAATGAAGTCCCAAAGATAGAAAGGAAATGGGCCATTTTTATGATTATGCTCAATAAAGAATGGACAGTCATGTAGAAACATGATTGCACAAAAGGGTATGCTTGAATGTTGATAGACTGAGTGGGGAAACTCAGAAAGGCCTGTCTAGTTAAAGGACTTTTGGACTTCCTGGGCAGAATTCTTTCCTTCTAGGTATAGGGCAGAACACCCCCAGAATGGGGGTCTAATGACGCCACATTCCAGGAGATCTGATGATTTCTTTATGGCCAGTTTTACATACAAAGGTGTAGGGGAAAGTAGAGTAATATTCTGGGGAGTTAGACTAACTTGGGAGGAATGGGGTTCTGGCTTCTGTGAACCACCTTTGGAAAGAGGAATTCTAGTTTCTATGGCTAGACTGAGACAGGAGGTCCAGGGGTGGGTGGGGCCCAGAGGGCAGGAGAAAGTCCAGGCCGCTTCTTAAGTCTTCATTTTTGGGTGTCATTTCTTGACCCCTGAATCCTAATAAAGCACAAGAGATGCAATTCAGTCATGTTCACACAACACACCAAAAATTGCAACTGAGATTTTCCAGAAAGTGTAATGGACAGTGAAAAGAAAGCAAAATGGACACTGGGGCACTAGAGAGAAGCTGACAAATGACTTTTAAGTAAGCAAGAAAATGATAAAAGGGACGGATTAGCAAAGGGAAAAGGTAATACAAAGTAGATTCCTCAAAGAGTTCTCCTAATCCCTGGCTTGTCTGGTAATTCCAACCACCTCAGCGATTTATCAGGCAGGGATTTTTTTGCAGGGGTGAGAGAGCTGTGGCAGGAAAAGCTCCTTCCTTCTTTGGGAGGGAAGACTGATGAGGGCTGATTTTAGCCCCATTCCTACCAGGCTGGCAGCCGCCCTGCTCAGGTGTCATTGCCACACTCCGCCCACTTTCCCTTCCCCTGTCCACAGAGATGCTGGTTTCTACTTATCAGAGGTACACAGGGGGCAACTATCCCTTGACATTCATTAGAAATAAAGAGATCTCTTGTTTAAAGGAATCAGAAAGTTCACAAATTCTCTGAATAAAATGAGCGGTCTGGGCACAGATCCCACGAAGCCTCCAGACCTACAAATCCTCCCCAGGCGAGCTCTTCAGCCTCGCCCTTGCACTTTGAGAGGCTGCTGGGTGTGCGCGGGCAGATGGAGCCGGAGAAAAGAGGCACGTTCGTTACTTACGAATTAAAACGGCTTGACACCTTTCCACTGAAAATTCACCCCAGGAGGTGCACACATCCACCTCCACAAACAAGTACGGGTGTGTGTTAGGGTATCCAGCCACGGGCAGGGAACGCTGCCTGGCTCTTAGGCTTTTTTTTTTTAAGAGAAAGTATCACCAGATAAATCAGACAAGTTTCTTTTGTATACTTTGGGTAAATTTGTGGTGATTTGGAAGTTTTAGCAAAGCTGAAAAAAAGCCGCTTGCTCTGAGCTAGGTGGGTGCTTTTCCTACCTGCCGTCTGGTGCTGCTGTTTGGGCGGTGTATTCAGCTCAGCCCCCAGTGCCACACCCTTGCCTGCCCTTCCCTCTTTCTACCAGGGCTGCACCAGCCCGGGCTCCTCTCCCTCCCAAACCTCGGGAACCTGGGGCAAAGCTCTGGATCTCTGCACGGCTGTAACGGGGGAACCAGACAGATTAGGAGCGGGGGCGCGCTGGGCTGAAAGACAGCTCTTTGCTTTCTTGTTCTGCTGCTTCCCCTTCCTCTTTTCCCACATAGATATGTAAACACATGTATTTTCCTGTTTAAATTTAGCGAATTGGTCCTCTGCCTGTGCCTTGATTTAGCTATTGGGCTGAGCCTGGCTTCTCCCTTCCCTACTCGGGTAGGAGCCACCGGGATCTGGAACTCCGGCTTCCAAATTGAAGCTGGCCTCGGGCCAGGTGACCTTTTCTTTGTAAGTTTCTTTCCTAAGCAGGGGGTGGGGGAGGTAGAGCGGGGCGTGTGTGTTGGGGGGGATCTGTTTGGTGGTGTTGGGGGGGAGTGAGGGAAGGAGGGGGCTGGAAGAGAGTACAGGGCTGTTGTTAAACAGTTTCTTACCGTAAGAGGGAGTTCAGACCTACATCTTTCCAGTTAATCACACAACAAACTTAGCTCATCGCAATAAAAAGCAGCTCCGCGCCGCCCGGCGCTCTCAGGCACCGACCGCGCGCGGGATTGTCTCCCGGGCACCTCGGCCGGTGGGACCGCGGCCCGTCCAGCAGCGCCATGTGGCTGACCCAACTTCTGCCTGTCCTGCTGCTGCAGCAAGCCCTCCTCCACCTCCTCCTGCTGCCCAGCGCCATCCCCTACGCAGGTGGGTTTTATCGCTTTGCATTATCATGACAATGTAGACTCTCACTAACCTTCCCTTCGAACTCGTTCTTTCTACCCTCTCCCGAACATCCTTTCTCAACTCAGTAAGCGGTAAGGAGTCCGAAAACCTCCCATTCTGCTTTCTTTTGACATTCTTCTTCTTCTTCTTTTTTTTTCTGTTTGTAAAGCATTTAAAATGATAATTAGCATCCCCTCAGCACCGCCTTCCTACCTCCCAACACCCAGCCCCTTCTCACTGAGTTTAATAGTCGTGGATCAGGGGATAGAAGGAAGTTCCTACCCCTGGCTGGTACTGCGCTGTCCGGACGAATTTACCGCTGAAGGGAGGGTCTGGTCTGAGCAGGGCAGCGTGATGGTCAGTCCAGCCCGGACTCATCTTTTCCCAGCGGATAATTTTTCTTGACAATCCGCTATTCCACATCACCCAGTCAGCATTCAGAGCCAAATTATGACTTTATACAGGTTTGCACTTAGAGGCGTTTGATTGAACCCTGGCAATTTGCATGTTATAAAAATGAAAGAGAAAGCCACTTTCAGAAGGTCTCATTCTTTCTGGATACGGACGCCTGCCTGCCCTTTCGAAACTACAGTGCAAGGGACAGAAATATTGTGTGATTTTGATCAAACTGCAGGGTCGTTGCTCCAGGCGGTCTGCTACTTTCTCCCTGGGATCTGCAGGTTGGGAAGGGTTGCTTGAAAGTTTGTATTGCCTGCAAGTTTGGAGATCTCATTTGCTGCTTTGGGAAGTTTTCTCTTGTTGTCAGAACAAGAGGAAACATCTGTATTTGGTTGTATTATTGGAGTAGTGGCTGGGGTGCCAACCGGAGAAGGCAGTGAGCATTAGGGTGGGCACAGGGGAATACAGGAATGGAACAAATGCCCACATGGTTAGACATTGCCCTTTCACAATATAACAGAGAACTGGCTGTATCTTGTAGTATAAATTGAATGTGAAAGTTATCAGATCTCTGATCTAGTTTCTGATGTAATAAAAGGGTAAAAACTTCAAGGACTTGGTAAATGATAAGGAAAATTATTCAACCCCTCTAGTTTTCTTTTATTTTGCAAAGTGCCCCTTTTTGGAAAATGAGTCTGCTTAAGAAAGGTCACTTTGAAACCATTTAGGCAAGATTTCTGGAGAAGGGGAAAAAAATTCAAATCGTGTTAAAATGGATCATAGAAGACATTGCTGGTTTAGGAGATTTTGTGCATAAATTGAAATCATGATTTATATTTTGAAGGCTTTCATTTTTAGAGATTAAAAGGTTGCTACTCTGAAGTAGAATATGGTTACCTGAAATCATCTGTGCTAACGCAAGGGGAACACAGTGTGAAAAACCCAAACAGTAGATCAACCATAGACAATGTCTATTTGTTTTTGGCACGCATCATGAAGTTTTGGCAGGAGATATACATTTGTAATTATATTTCACTTTGGCTAATGTAGAAATGACTGTGTTTCCTGAACAGAGAGAGAATGCGGCCCAAGAGTGTGCTGGCAGGCAAGGAGAGTCCAGTTGGGAATTACAAATATGCTGTGAATAATTCCTGAAGTTGATAATTCTAAGGTTGTCATCAAAAGAGGGTCTGCCTTTGTTTGGGTGGCTTGTTTATTTTGATAGTTTTTTTTTTTTTCAAATAATCTCCAAAATTAAAACATAGGTAAATCCTCTTAGAATAAAGAGGGAAAATTTGTTCTTTTTCCAATGTCACATAATATTAAGCATTTAGAGGATTTTTTCTTTCATTGTTCTTATTTCTTTTAGTATGTTTTCTGATTTATTCTATATGTACAAAGTGCCTGAGTTTTACATATTATAAAATAACACATCGTTAGAAAAGAAGTGGATACTATAATACACTGAATATAATACATTATGGAGTACCTTATAATAAAGTTTCTCAAGAAATATTCAATATAGTGGAGCCAAGCCATTCTTCTAGGAGTTAGTCTACCTGGAATTACCCTGTATTCTCTCTCATTCATGCTGGAATTAATATCCAATCCTCTGCTACAAAACAAGCATTGAAAGGGGACCTAATGTCTAAGAGTCTGTGGGGAATACAAAGATGAACAGATGAGTAACTACTATGGACCAAGTTCTACAGTAAAGCTTCCTTACCTCTAATAAGATTGACAATAATGGACTCATCTTACACAAGGAAACTGAGAGTTAAAGACCTCAGTTATCTTATTTCTTTGTTAATTAAAGGACAGAGTTTCCCACCTAAATCTTTGTGAATGAAATATATGTTTTCTTTTCCTTTTATTTATACTGAAGTCAGTAGCAGTGAAATTGACTGAAATGTACTTTAAAAAAATCATTTGGCTAAGTAATATGAAAAAGAAACCTTGTGTTGGAAATACTGTCTTACTATCATTGAGAGTTTATTTCTAGCCTATAGGATCATATCAGTCTTGAGGGTATATGGTACCCAAGTTGAGTATGAAAGGATGGGAGATGACATGGTTGGTACCTAACCAGAGGAATATAGAGGTTATGTAATGGATGCTCCCGAAAGGACGCACCACCGGAGCTGAGGGCAGCTATTTGGGGTGAGTGTACTGGGTATGTGAGGGGAAGTATAAGCTGTGATTGTAAAAGTAAGGATGTGGTAGAATGGATAAGCTTGAATGCCATGCTGAACCATGTGGTCTCTCTACTGAATACCATGGGCAGCAGCTGAAAGTGTTGACATTGACAAGATACTTGACTGAAGTTGTACTTTAGTATGATTGCCTGCATTGCTGTGTGGAGGGGGAGTCTAGACAGACCTGGACAGTGAATAACCATGGAACCCTGAACAAGAACTGAAAAGAGAGAGAAGGAGGGAACTCCCTCAGGAGGCCCTTAAACTCACATTGAACATCACTTCATTTTGTAAATCTCCTTGGAGGAGATTATTATGCCGCTTCTCAGATACCAAGATTTGGTTTAAATCCGACATGACCTCTTTCTTCTTGACATCTTTTATCTGTGGTATTGCTGTGCTGACTTTGCTAACGAAGGAGAGATGATTATCAATTGATGAAATCTGAATCTTAAGCATTAATAATGAAAACCTGGACTTGTATTTGTGAGTTTTCTTTAGAGAGTTTAAAAATCTCTAGTCACAACCATTCCATTCCATTAATTATTTGTATACTCTCATCTTAACTTCTTGCCACTTCAAACTGTTAATCACCAGTCATGTGGGTAGGTTTCTCAGAATGTATGGAACCAGATTCCTGTTTCTTTCCACACCCTGCAAATCCTTTCCTTGCATGATTTTCCTTTGAAGTCAATGGTTAGTCCACACGGAGAAGAAAATATATGAGGTACTGAGAGAAATGAGTGTGAGGCCCAGGGACCAGAGGGAGAAATGTGTCTTTCTTCAAGCACCTTGATACATTTGACCCTACTTTCTGTTTGTAGGTTTTCACTAGGATCCTAATGATTTCAGTTCTAAAAGAGGGACTTCAGGTTCATCAGGAAATACAGCTTCCCGAATGTTTTCCCATACTGGGAGAAGAGTAAAAAGGAGTTGTAATTTAAAGTACAGAAAAGCATGACAAATCTGCAGTGATCTCTCACCCTTTGATTTCATTTCAATATTTTGTTTATAAACTACAACTAACAGTCATGCACAAAAAATAGTAGGGAAAAATCTGATCCAAAGATATTTTTGAGTTTCTTCCCAAATTAAGCTTGGCTTTTAACTGTTTTCAGTAAAACAGGCATCATTTGTTAATACATATGGAAAAGAAAGTTGAAACTATTTTAGGCAAAGGAATTTTATTTTCAGATTCTGTTTTTGAATGACTTCTGTTTTGAATCTTTCTTTTATTTAATAAGGAATTAATTTTATAGATGCATGGATTACACGACATACAACTGGCTCCAACTTCATATTTTTAAAGTGATTAGTGACTGACCTAGTATAAATGACTGAATTACAAAGGAAAACTTCTATGTTCTGAGAAGTAAATTAAAAGAAGGGAATTCTGGTGTCTGGTTCTGATTGTTCTTGATTAGCTGTGTAGCCCCAGATAAGCTTTTCACTTCTATTTATTATCTAGTAAAGGGAAATCACAGATTTATTTGTTTTTGAAAATGCTTTTTGATCTTTAGATGAAAGGTACTGATGGAAAATTTATCAGCAAGCAAGGGTAAACTATTTTTATGAGGTACAACCACACATTAACACATTTCAATAGGACAACTGAGGATCTGTAGAATTAAACTCAACTAACAATTCCACAGAGACCACTCTTCTCCAGGATACTCTTCAAAGCTTGCTTTCATATTGCATGGTATTGAGAAAAGTAACCAGAACATTGACCAGGGATTCTATTTTATTTGGTAATTATTAAAATAATATTATAAATTTAATGTTTCTCTTAGGCTTTTTGATTTTACTTTTTTGCTTTTCTCTCACCCTTAGACATGTCTAATAAATATATTATTCAACCGATCAATTTTAATTCTACATTTTTAATAATAAAATTCATTTGAGAAATATATATGTGTGTGTGTGTGTATATATATATATATATATATATATATATATATATATATATATATAATTCTTCCATTTTGGTAGATAGTTATTTGATGTATCTCTTATATAAATTAACTACCATTTATTTCTAAGAAATATTCAAGTTTATATAGGAAATCAGGTAATTACCATGCTATGTTAGTACCTAAGGGAAATAGCATAGTAAGGTCAAAGGATAGGGAAACTCTTAATGGAAAAACTCATCTCCCATTAAGATAGTTCTATGATAGAGACCACATTTGAAAAGCATTATACCTTCTTTGCTTGGGAGAATAAAAGTTTCTTTCCTTATGCCAGAAAGTGAAGGATAACGTTTTCAAAACAAAACTACAACTTTGTATATTTATAACATTTTTAGACAAATTGATTTTCCAATATTTACTTACTGATTATAGTTTTAAAAACTTTTTAAGTTTAAAGTAATATAATTTTTATTTTGTTGATTAATTCAGATATTAATATTTCGGGTGATTAAACAAAGTCATTTGGCAAGTCAGTAAGAATACCAGAATTGTCATCTGTCTGCCAACATCACATAAGGCATGTGGTCCACACTCAATAAATAATATGTTAATAGATTATTTGGTTGGTTTAACTTCCATGCGAAAATGACTTTCAAACCCTCTGTTGTACCATAGCCATTCTATTTTATAGGGGAAAGTACAGTTAAAAATGAAAGCATCATTACAGAAATTAGTACCATTCTTTTGGAGATTACGTTTGGGAGTTTATAGAGAACTAGAAATTTAGAGAACCTCTGGTTTTGGCTTATTGATTGTGAACTTCAGATTCAGACAGACATTAATGAATAGCTTCTACATGTTTAATAAACCAGTTGGAGGCAAACCAAAATGCAGTGTCATCTCTTGGTGCCTTACTCTGCTAGCTGTACACTCGAATCCCCATAGTTGACAACCTCCCTACATTGACTACCTCTTTGAGTTGACCTAGTTTTTATTACAGAAAGTAAAGTACATATTTATATCAGTGCAATAGGCCTAGTTCCATATGTTGACTACCACCATATGTTGACCAGTTTTTTTACAGCCCTTTGGGAGGTTCTACTGTATTTCTGAAATTTTGCATAAATATTTTCACCCTCCCTTCTTGACACACTTCACCATCTACAAAGATAAAACTATTAAGAAATGAGTATAATTGTGATGGATGTGTTAGGTAGGTCAATGTAAGCATTTCACATTATATATTAACGCAGTACCCTGAACCCCATAAATGCATCATTGTACAAAGTTATGATTTAATAAAATCAATTTTAAAAAGATATCTTGATATCTCTAAGCCAAATCTTCAGAAAAACGTTTATAAGCCATATTTCCCACATGACCTTCACAGTTCATAGAGATGGTATGGTAAGTGGTTTCAAGTGGTGGTTTGGAAGCCAGGCAGCTGGGTTTCCAATGGGAGATCTTCTAAATCAGTGGTTCTCAACCTTCCTAATGCTGCGACCCTTCATTACAGTTCCTGTGGGTCGCGACCCACAGGTTGAGAACTGCTGTCCTAAATGGTCAATAATTTTTTTCCCTATGTCTTTGTTTCTTATACTTTAAAAAATTGATGTATCATTACTTCCTTGGTTGTAATAATGTTTAAAAAATTTGATAGGCAGAGGTGCATGGGGACATCCATCCTTAATGTGCTGTTTACTAGGCATTTTGATCTGCATTGCAAAGATGGTGATCGTCCTTAGGTCAGGGCTACTTTGGGCAGATTGAGAATGAAAGAACGAGGTCTTGATGGTAGACTTATTCAACAGATTAAGTCTTCTAGGATGTTTTAGTTCTGTTTTTCAGGTTTTTTAGTAGGAGGCTTCATGCTATTTAGGGATTTTGCACTTTCATGAAGAAAAATGGTATTCCCACATTAAAGGGTGAAGTTGTACATATATTTGATCTAGAGCATTTGGCTTGATCTCAAAACAAACATTTCAGTGCTATCAAGAAATAGGGCCCAAAAGCACAGAAAACGTTTATGCGGTACATGAGAAGAGAAGGGCTAACATATGAATTTTGTAAAATCTTTAAGGATCAAGTGAGAAGAATTTGTCTTCTGCACAGTTTTCGACATGAGGTTTCTCACCTGTCTTTGACTGGGCTTATCTAATTAATATTATAACTTACATAAGGACCAAGTGTAGAAGGAAATGAAAAATTTAATTATGAAACATGACATGATAAGCTTCTGGCACTGATACTTGCTTTCATGCTGTTGGAGATATCATGTTATTTATTTCTTCAGGGTGAACTCTGCCCTAATTTTTAAAAGCTTCTTCCTTTGAAAGAATATAAATGAGTGACTCTACATGACAAGCTATTTGTTTTTCTCTGATTATAATGTTCTTCTCTAGCTCTCAGCTGTTCCCCACCTCACTTTACCCCCACCTTTGGAGGTCTACCCTGTTGCCAGATAAAATCATTTTCTATAAGTGATCCTTAAGGATATTTTTTTCTATATGGGAGCCTTAGAAGCATTTCTCCCATTGCTTATGTTTTTTCCTAAATTTTTGTATTTCCTAGAGGGACAGAAGAAAAGAAGAAATACACTTCACGAATTCAAAAAGTCAGCCAAGACTACTCTCATCAAAGAAGACCCATTTCTGAAGATAAAAACCAAAAAAATGAATACTGCAGACCAGTGTGCTAATAGATGTATTAGGAATAAAGGACTTCCATTCACTTGCAAGTAAGTTACTTCATCTTGTTCTTAGGATAATTCTCCAAATGTGTCATGTACACATTATAATCATGGTTTTTTGTGTGTTAAATGTGATTTGGCCATAAAATTCTAAGTTTCACTCTACTTACAACTCACCAAAACAGAAGACTTAGCATGAGTAAGGGAGAGGATTCAGAAGAGTGTATTTTCACTTGTAAAATACATAGTGGCGTTAGGGTTGGAATTTGTTTTCTCATATTATGAGCAATTGAACGTGGGTTACTAAAATTAAAATAAATTGACTTTGACCTCTGTAACATCTTAAAATATTCTATTCAGAGTAATTTTTTTTTGAAAGAGGAACTTTCAGAAATTGAGCAACACCAACATTTACTGCAATTTATACCATCATTTTTAGGGATTTAAATAAAAGGTGTTGAAAGAATTAGATAAAAAACAAAACAAAACAAAACAAAAAACAAACCTAGAAGGACTGGTGGCAGCGGCAAAGAGTTGAAAAGAAGATGAAGGATAGTGATGATGAAGGTTCAGGTGAAAATTAATCGAGCAATTTGAAGAGGAATAAGGAGACTTTGTCAGTGATCCCGGGTGGTAAAACTTGTAGTTTTGGGTTACGAAAATGACAGTCACATCTCAGTAGTCTCCCAAACTGGGAGAAGAAAGTAACATTGTCTAGTGCTCTTTAAAAAATATTCTTTCCCTTCACTTATTTCCTACTCTTTCACTTCTGATTTTTTTTTTAAATAAGATTTTCCGTAAAATTCTATAAATGTATGCTTTTCAACTGCATTTGGACAGTGAAACACGCTGTGAATGCAGGGTTTATTAATGTCATGGCAAGAGGTCCTAATTTCATCTTGCCTTTTTCAGAAAAGTCCGTTTTATGGGTCTCCGAGGAAAGAACATTTCAGAGAAGGTCTTCCTCAGACAGGAGGGGGAGAGACTACTTCCTTTCTATTTTTATAGCCACGCCGCCTTTTTTCAGGGAGACATTTCCAAGTAATGGAGTAGGAATTGACTTTGCAGCTATATTGCGATGATAATTCTGTTTTGTTCCCTGACTTGCCGAGAAAAGCCATGAGATTAAAGAAAACTACTCGTAATCAATATCTCAGGTTTGAAGACTTACAAAGCTGTTCTTCTGGCAATTAAGGAGGGTGGAGTTGTATCTTCCCCTCTCAGGGCAAAGGGAAGGAGAGGATAACATATCATTGTTGAAAATATGCTCTCCTGGATCCACAAGTGAGAAGAGTATTGCTAACGCTCGATTTTTACATTAGTCGGCCTTATGCCTTGAAAAGAATAGCCTTCCTTTATTTTACGTCATAGAAACTAAAATTATTTTGCTGGATTGGAGTAGATATGTAACTTAATTAATAAATATCCATACATAGCATGTGTATGAAGTTTCATACTTTCTTATTATGTTCTGGTTGAGTTAGATTGCATCTCAAATTTGTGGAAATCTATAGAGAAAACCACATGCAGTATTATCTATGTACAGCCAGTGTTCTTCTACCAAGAAATGAGGAAATCCTCTTTCTCTCTGTGTATACATATACATATGTGTGCATATGTATGTAAGGTCAGTACATTATACAGAATTATGCAGAACTGAATACCTTGATGTTAAGTTCATAATGAATTCAGAGATCTTGTTTGTGGACTAGCTACATGGATCAGAATCATTGAAAAAGAATGAAAAATACACTAAACCACTTAGAAAATACAAAGTTATGGAAAGCATCTGTGAATTGAGTGGGAGGAACACTGTTAAATACCGTTTCTTCTTGAGGAGGTATGGACAATTCTGATTTCATAGGGATTCAAGATTTCTTTGCTGGGTAAGAAAGATGAACAGAATATCTGATTCTAAGCTCATCAGAAGATGCTAACTTACGAATTGGCTTGGAAGAAAATAGGAGGCTTCCCTCTTCTAACCAGGACTAAGTAACTGCTGCTAGAATGCCTTCTTGCCATAACAACTGGGAAATAAATAAATTAAATTATTGAAAAGAAGATGACAATTAAAACAATGCTAAGGTAAAGACTTTTAAAGCAAATTCAAAAGGGGATGCAACCATGGAATGTGATGGCTTCTACCCACTCCATAGGGAGATGCAAAATAACATAAAGAAGTACTTTTCTCACAGAAAATGTCATTGTATTGGAATCAGAAAAAAAGAGTGAATGAGATTAGCAAACTGGAAATCCTGTTATCCACTTTACAGAAGAAATTACTTAAAAATTTTATCACCTTATTTGATATTTATTGTTATATTTAAAATGGAATTTTTAAATGAACAACAATGAACCAGTATAAAACCTAGCTATAGGAATTGGTAGTAACACAGATGATACAATTTAGTAATTTTTTTGCAATGTTATATCAGAGGATATTATCTCATGTTAATAATATTTTAAAAGTGAAAAATGCTCATGCAAACAAATTTGTTTAGGAAATACTGGCTTAAATAAAAAGTTATCCTGAACAAGATTTTCATAGCCTTTAATAAGCTTCAATGTGTTATAACTTACCAAAAAGGTATATCCAAAAAAATCAAATATTTGATTTCAGATCCCTCTTCCTAGGAGAATTGCTTGGGTGGAGATTTTTCTAATGTACCTTAGAAAATGTCATGAATATACTTGATATAATTAGAAACTTAGGAAATGATTCATGATATCTCAAATATAATTATTAAATCCAATGTATTCAATTCTAATAGGAAGGCAGTAGATGATATAATACAAGACGTGGGGTAGGGAAGGAGGATGGGGGTCACGGTTGTACAGCACACCTCTTGGAGGCGGGACTCAATTACAAGAGGGACTTTACCTAACGACTGCAATCAGTGCAACCTAATTCTTTGTACCCTCAATGAATCCCAAATAATAATTTTTTTTAAAAGACTAAAATGAAAGACAAAGTTTTTAGAAATAATCCAAATGGTTGTGTCACATATTAATTTTGCTTGTTGAAGCCCTTCTTTTTATACAAGTGATTTAGCATAATGTGAGAACATTCCAACTAGTATTGAAACTAATATTTAAAGCTATAGTTACATAAGCTTAATTTTGTTTTCTTATTTAGCTATCAAAGTAGGAGCATTAAATATTATTCCTACTTGTATTTAATCTGTATATACATATGTGTGTGTGTGTGTGTGTGTGTGTGTGTGTGTATGTAATTACACCTTTGTTTTATGTTGCCCTTCTTGGTGAACCATGCGCCTATTCTTTAAAAATTCTATTTAAAACAAAACAACAAATAAGGTGATAGATTTTTTAAATAATTTCTTCTGCGAAGTGGGTAACAGGATTTCCGATTTGTTATTTATCATTCATTCTTTTCTCTTGTTCCAATACAATGACATTTTCTGTAAGGAAAGTATTTCTTTACATTATTTTGCATCTCCATGTAGAGTGGGTAGAAGCCACCAAATTTCATGAGTTGTATGTAAAGAGTAGTATTCCTTCTTTTCATTCAGATTTTTTTTTCCAGGGCCTTTGTTTTTGAGAAAACGAGAAAACGATGCCTTTGGTTCCCATTCAATAGCATGTCCAGTGGAGTGAAAAAAGAATTTGGCCATGAATTTGACCTCTATGAAAACAAAGGTAGCTGACTTCTCCCTAAATAGTGGATAATGAAATAGAGTATAATAAAATATATGTTTAATAATTTCCTGCCATAGTACTCTTTCCCTCTTTTTTTTTCCTTTTATATTCTGGATCTGGTATACAGTCAGTTCACCCACTAAGACAGCTGAAACTAGCACCTTGAGAATGTTTGATATGTTACTCTGCAGAGAGCATTTCTCAGACTTTCCATAATCTAGATTCTTTCCTCCCTATTTCCCCCCTGTACGTGCATCTCAAAGAACTGAAATTCTCTATGTTCATTTTGAAAAGTGGTATCTTAAGTCATTAGTTTAAAACACTAATTAAAGTGATAAGTGCTATAAATAAAAATGTAGATTCGATAAAAATGAGTTGGAACTATATTTAATCATATACTTGAAAACGTCTTTAAAAGAGAAATCGACACAATATTATTTGTTAATTTGTCCATTTTAGTGGTCTGATACTGTGTTACCAGGATATTTACGTACTTTATTCAAAAACAGAATTATATAAATGAAATAACTAAAGAATATTAAATAAACATTATTTTTATAAACCAAATCTATGATACAAAATAATAATTATGAATTGCACTTATGAAAATAACATCTATTAAAATCTTTTTTGAAAAGTTATACTGTGTCCTATGAAAGTTAAACACAGTGTCCGGTACTATGTACAGGTTTCTTCATGTTAAGGCGGTAAATGTTTCAATAAAAATAAATTTATGCTAGAAAATAAGATAATCTCTACATACCTCAACAACTCTACATCTGAATATTCTACATTCTAATCATAATTCATGATCTAGTGTAAGACCATTCTTACTTAAATTTTCTAGTTTGCTAATAACTGCATGTGCTATTATTTGATAGGAATACATATTTTGTTACAATGTGGTGGTCTTATAACTTAGCAGCTGAAATGTCAGCAAAAATATGGAAAACAATCATCCACTGCTATAACTCTTTTATTCAAGTACATCTATATACAAAACCTATACAATTTTACTAAAAGTAGTTAATTACATTATCTTAAGTAACTTGATGAATTCCACATAGGTGTTTAAAAACTCACTTAAGTTTTCTTTCTTTCCTTTTTGAAGACAGAGTTGTGCTCTGTTACCCACACTGGAATGCAGTGGCATTATCATGACTTACGACAACCTCCAAGGCCTGGGATCGTGTGAAGCTTCCACCTCAGCCTTCTAGGCAGCTAGGAGTGTGGATGTGCACCACCACACTGAGCTGATGCTTCTATTTCTTTTTTTGTGTGTAGAGACAGGGTCTGACTTGGTTGCTCAGGGTGCTCTAGAACTCCTGACCTCAAGTGATCTTCCTGCCTTGGCCTCCCAAAGGGCTAGGATTATACATATGAGCCACTGTGCCCAGCCACTTAAATTTTGCTTTTAATATTTTCCTAATGTGTTCTATATACTGGAGCAAAGCACAATTGCCTGGCCAGTTGAGTACACGGACTAATCTACGTCAAGTAGGTCAATGGAGAAATTAATGTCTGTGGTTCTCCAGGCATATACTCACAGAATTAAAACTTCTTAAGAGTCTGTTTGTTTGTTTTGGATTATTCTGAAATGTGTTATTTTGAAAATATTAGTAAAAACTTTAGGCAAGAAATTTCAATGTTATTTGAAATAGTTTACAAGAGTTAATTACTTACAGGTTTGAGTGGAATTTTATTTTAGTTTTTCTCTTTAATAAATGCAACATATGTTTTGCATCATTCCAGCATTTTTCTCTGCTTTCTTCAATAGACTATATTAGAAACTGCATCATTGGTCGAGGAGGCAGCTACAAGGGAACCGTATCTATCACTAAGAGCGGTATCAAATGCCAACCCTGGAATTCCATGATCCCACATGAACACAGGTAAGAACAGCATGAAGAAAAGAGAATGGAGCCTCTTGTCATGGGTCAGCAGTCTCACGTTAGTCCTGTGGAATAATCCTACCATTCTATAATAACTTAGCCAACTTTGCTGAATTGCATCAGGCCCAGGCTTAGGTGAATTCATGACTGATACTTAGCCAAAGACTACTAAATTTAGCAGTAAGATATGGCCTGTCATTCTCTTACCTTGATGCCTCAATTTGTAGGCCTTGATGTTTGTGAAGAAATAATGTGAACTTTGTTTTAAAAAAGAGATTTATTCTTCCTTTCCCCCCTGCCTTTGAGGAAGTATAGCAGTATGTAGTCAGAGAGGGGAATCATGAAAAATCACAGGCAAACTAGATTTGAACCTTACCGAGGGCTGGGTGTTCTCTCACCTTGGTGGGTCACAGCCTTGCCTGCACGTTAAAATCATCTGCTGCAAGTTTTTAGAGAAGCCCATCATCCCCCTGGCAACACAGACCTATGAAATCAGAATGTCTTGGGGGAACAAAGGAATAGTATTATTTTAAAATCCCTGTATGATTCCAAAATGCAGCCAACATTGAGAACCACTCACTGCTAAAAGCTCATGACTAGACTGGTCAGCTTTCTCAATTCACCTACTGACTGAAGACCAGAGAGGACTTCTCCTTCCTTGGAAACTAAATGTCTACATTGAATAGGGCAACTGTATTCATGATAACAGATGGACACTATTTAAAGAAAAGTAAACATAGTACCCATAAGCTCATGAGACTGAGAGTGTTAGTCATCATGCAGGAAAAACAGATATCTAATACCTACTGGAGAACTAAATACAGCCACAGTTTTCAAGACTTATTTACCATATAATTTCAACAGGACCTAAAGGAGTTTAGCATGGCTCTCCTCTGTTTAGTAAATGTACTGGAAGATTTAGTTTACCATATGCTGAGTACCATGCTGAGAAATTCACCTGGCTTGTCTCATTTCCTCCCCAAAAGATACATACAGTGGGTAGTGTTATTAGTGCTATTTTATACACAGACTGAAAGTAAAGCATGAAGAACTTTAGTGAGTTTTCAGGGTCATCCACAACTAGTCAGCAGTATGACCAGAATATGAGAGCAGTCACTGTCACTCTATAACCTGGGCTTTTATGAACTCGAGGATGTGAAACACTTAGCCTGTTAGCAAGATGCATGGTGTGTGGCTTATTTTTCCAATACTCCTGATGACTTTGCCTTGATGAACCTTCTTTTCACTTCATTCTATTCTAGCCTAAGATTTTGCAAGATGACTTGACTTTAGTAAACAGACATGAGTTAATTGGCCAAAATATAAAGAAAAAGAGTTGCTTTTTCCTGTGATCAAACTGGTGATTTCAGCTTGATTAAAACCAACTAGTAAGTGTACAAGCTGATGAGCTCTACAGTAGTTCAATGGGAGAAAACACTTTTCACAAATTAGTTGCTTACAATTATGTAAGAACAACTCTAAACACAGTGTTATCTTTATATTATAAAAACAAATAAGCGATAGGATTGGTTTGTCCTCTCTTAAGAGTTTCCCTGGTGTTACTCCCCACAATAGTGAAGAAAACATTTTATTTAAATAGAAGAATCTAAGTTTTTCATGAACAAAGAATACCATTTGAAATCAATCCTACCCTAGTCCAGGAGAGAGCTTTGAACTGACCTAGGAAAGGTCTTATTACAACTCAAATTCTCTGTCATTGTGGTTCTCTGCAGAAGGAGTTAAATGAGAAATAGATCTCCCTGGGAACTGGCTTCCCAGTCTGATCGTCTGTTTTACCAGCGAACACTTCCTGGTGATAGAGATGTTTCTGGCCGAGAGCATCTTGTATAGTAATCAAATCCTTTTTTGTATTTCGTGGAAACAACACTTAATTTCCCTCAATTAGTAGCTTATTGTAATATATGTGTGATAGCTTACCACTTTTAAGTTAAGTGTTGACTGAAGATTAATATTATGGGAAATGGAAAAAGAAATGTGTTTCTGTCAAGAGGAATGATTTATTGTTGACTCCCTAAATTGAAATATTTTACAAGTGGCTTAATGGGAAGATGATGATGGATGATGAAATTAGTATAGAAGCTTAACCAGAAAATCAGGTGACCCGAGATCTACATCTGTATCCTTCATTGGCCACCCAGCATTTATTAATGAATCAGATGATGGAATAGATCAAGTTTTCTACAAACAGAGTTAATATTAGAAGAAAAGAAAGGGAGGCTAGTACCCAGAAGACCTATTTTATATTTCAAAGTATATTTGGATATCATCCAACTTAAAATTTTTCTTTACTTATCTCTTTTAAAACCTGGCTATCAGCAAGGACAGAAGACCAAAAATAGTACCTTTGAGAATAAAAGCTTAGTACAGAGCCAACTGACTGGGACAGGCCTTGAGACTCAGAGGTCCTCAGACACATTGGTTAAATGAAGGTTTATGAGTGAAAGAGCAGAGTTAAGCTCCATCTATTGGCCACGTATGGATGCTAAAGCGAAGCAGGCTAAACACCTGGAGACACAAAAGAAAACCACTTAGCTTAGGTAAAAGATAAAGTACACCAAGACGTGAAAAAAAAGATGACCTAGACAGCTCATTAACCTTTACATCCTAGAGGGGAATTTGATATGGCTTGATTCAGAAGTGTGGAAAGAAGCCTATCTTTTCTCTTCATTTTGATTTATTAACTCCACTGGGAAAGTTTATTCATCTCTTACCCATATCTAGTTTTAATTTCTATTATATCTTGTTCCCATTTTTACCTGCATTTTTCCTACTAAATTGTTGACTGATTCATTCACTGCTTCTTCACAGCCTCTTTTTGTCTTTACAAATCCACTGGAAAGGTATAGATGTTTAGATGTGTGTGTGCATGTGTGTGTTTTACTTTGTAAAAGTATAGAAAATAAAATTCACTTTTGATTCTGTCAGAAAAATGAATATTTTCACACAGATTTAGTATAAAAGTTGGAGAAGTAAAAACATTAGACAAAATAAACTTCAAGCAGTAGTCCAAACACAAGACACATTAACCTATGCTTGAATGGTGTGGCTAAGACTAAGACAAAAGCAAAATGACCTTATTAAAAAAAAGATTATTGTTTGGAATTGTGACATCATGATAAGCTTTAATCGCATTATAGTTTGCCTCAGTCCTGTCGTCTATTGTCTTATTTTTACTTCCCAATATTTAAAATGCTAATGAAGTAACAATATACTTTTTATTTTAAGATACTTTGGAATTGTGTAATGTTTAATTGGTTCCGTAAAAATGTTTAGTTAGTAGTAAATCTCTTAGAACTCAGTATTTCTATTTGACAATAATCTGTATTTTCTGAGGACTTAACTCTGGTGTACCTTCATGACAAAATGAAAGAATTACATTACAAAATGTTGCTTGGTAACTGGGGCATGTCTGTATTTAGTTTCATGTCCCAAGAAAAAGAAAAATGATGGTTTTCTTAATTAGAAATTCCATTGGGGAGGGAACACATGTCAACAGTATTTGCTGAGAGACTAAAATCCTTGGGACTTTACTCTAATTTAGGTTCAGTCTAGAACTCAGAGATTAGTAAAAGAAGAAACAAAACTGTTTAACAAAACCCAAATGAATATTGAAATGTAACTGGATTAAATAATGTTTACTACTGCTAACTACAGATATACAGGGTGGCCGTAGAGTTTGTGTGCAGTATTTTAAAATTGCACACACACTTTATGACCACCCTGTATATATTCTTCATTATCATCTTTTGTGTGTAGTCTAGCAGAAAAACGTAGCATTCTTAACCCATACAAAAGAATAAAAAGGGCTTGGCCTTTTCTAAGATGAGCAAATACTTCATGCTGGTAAGAAAACTATGACCAAGGCATTAGAAATTTTAAATGAAGGTAATGTATTGCAATTACCCTACTGAAAGGGCATTATAAATAAAAACGGGCAGCACCAAGCCCCAGTCAAAATTATTACTGTGTTTGCAGAGCGTAAGCAGTTCTGTTCTTTATTAGGACAGAGCAGGGGCCACAAAGTGGAGTGTGCTTAGGAACAGGTAGCATTAGTTAAGTGTTGATTACTCTATCATTTCTTTGAACTTCTCACAACAAGTATAGAAGGTAGTATCGGTTTTGGCTATCCTCAGTGTATAGGTAAGTCAACACGATGAAAGAGGCTTAGTTACCATGCTGTGGTCTCACAGTAAGAGCAAGGGCTGAAATTTGAGTCCAGCTTTAATTTGATTCTATGTCCTTTGTTCATGTTCCTTCATCAATTTATTTCTCAATTGTGCAGGAAAAAAGGGAACTTTTCTTCATAAGAAAATCAATAAATAAGCAAGTGACAATCTTAGATATGCAATGTAATAAATAGTGAGTTTCACAGTCAATTGCAGTGTTTTTCTCAGATCCCTTCTAAGTGAAATTGCTCAATCACTTGTCATCCTTGAATGGAGCTTTGAAATTGTGTTACAAACATCAATTACATTCTAGAAGGTTTTTCTCTTAGCAAATCTGGAAGCTAATCCTTCTAATTCAATGTTGAATATGGAAATTTAGTTAATGTTAATAAAATTCGAGTATCTGTAGCAAGAATGGAAAGAACAGCATTTAAGTTAACATATAGGAAGGTATATGAGATAATAATAAAGAGTTTCTCTACTTTCAGGAAAAGCATATCCACAAGTTAGTAAAATTAATAGGCCTGAAATAAAGTTGCATGCTCTTATACTGTAATGATTATCATTTTAAAACTAGCTTTTTGCCTTCGAGCTATCGGGGTAAAGACCTACAGGAAAACTATTGTCGAAATCCTCGAGGGGAAGAAGGGGGACCGTGGTGTTTCACAAGCAACCCAGAGGTACGCTACGAAGTCTGTGACATTCCTCAGTGTTCAGAAGGTAAATGAACCTGAATGCCAAGTGGGGCATTCTCTCCCCCTGTGCCTAGAACTGTAACTCACATGGAAAGTTCCTAGAATCAATCACAATAAATCTGTTGTCCATTCAAACGCAACTCTAGGTAATTATTTGAACATTTTTACACAGTGTTTTTGAAATTGTCTGATTATTGCCAGACTAATGCAATATAATGGAGTGAGTTATCCGTTTGAATTCCAACACAGCCTGAGACATCCCTCTGGGGAGAGTAAAAGAGTAGGTTTACACACCTACTGTCTTGAGCCTTGAGTGAAGAGAAACTTAGCCCTTGTTAGCAATGCTAATTCTGTTCATCCAGCACCTGCTTCCACAGAAATTTTGCCAAAACTAATCTGAAGTGGTGTGACAAGGGTGTGTGGACCCAGAAGGGAATGAGAGGGGAGTGTTGGTGCTAACTCTTACCCGCTCCATGCACGTTTTGGTGCAAATGTGCCTAGAACCCAACGTAACACACAAACTGGAACTCAGTACCCTTCAGAATAGTATCTGAAGAGATTTAGGCAAGGGATGCTAAGCTGTCTCGAAGGTGGGCACATTAGATCCATGTCTGTGTTTTTGACACTCCTCACAGCATACAAGGGCATTGTCCTTACATTTGTAGTGAAAAACTGAATAGCCGACAAGATGAAGAGTAATAATTTCCACAGTGATTGTGGTTTTATCTTTCTAAGTTATCTCTCTACTGAATACTAGGTTTTTCGTTTCTGTGAGAAACTCTAGATGCCCCCAAATCCAAGTGCAACATGGATAAAATTCTGTTAGAAATTTATTAAGATTTTGAAGTATTTGGGATGGGAACTATTGGAATGTTGTCCGAGTTTTATAGTAAGATACGCTAGTTGTTTGTTATTAACCAAATATTTTTAAAGAAATATTTCCTCTGGAAATATCCATTTACTATTAGGTTGATATTTATCTCATAAAAAGTAAAGGCCGTTGTTAGCCATTTGTCACAGAGAAGGTGAATTTGTTTTCTGTTGTTAGTTAATTTAAAATCCTTGACTTTATGTGCTAGAGCCCGTTTCATCTTTGTAAATTCTTACTTTCTATTCCATATCATATTCTGTTCCCTATAACTTCACCATTGTTTTCTTTTCTTTTAAAAATAATAAACTTATCTGTGATAACGTCATGAACAAGTCTGTTTTGTATGAATAAGTCTGTGATTAATATTTGTCTTAAATTTGTACCTGGAAGAAAAAATCCTACAGTTTTCTGAGGTTGAAATCATTGATAAAGAGGTTCGTTTCTCTTATTTATTTGTTTATTTATTTTTGACCTGGCAAAGTGTTTTCAAAGGCAGGTGATGTGATCAAACTTTAAATAGTTTATCATTTACCACATACATTACCTTCTTGGTCTTTGTGAGAATATGACTTTTCTTCCCCTGGATTACAAGAAGAACTTTCAAAATATATTACTTAGAGCTGAGCTGATGGGAGACATAGATTAAAATTACTAGCAAAGAAGTAACTGGGAAAATCCTCTTTTCAGTTACCCTTTCCTTATTAGAATGTAACTCTGTAATATTCTTTAATGACTTGAAATCTTCACATCTACTTTAGAAAAGACCTTGCTTTTTGGCATTAATGGCACATGATGCTATTGGTCACCATGGCCCTGAAGGTCGCAGATACGTTTTTTCTAGAAAAGAGGCATAACAATAGTAGAACAACTCTCCTGTGATAGGAGGAAACCAACCTCTGCCCTATAAGGAAAACATATTTTAGAGAGTGTGAATTGGAACTGTGATATTTTAAGTTTGCTCTAACATGAGCAACATTTTAGCAGGATTTTAATAAAGAAGATCCAAAAAAGAAGCATTGTTCGAACATCAATAGAGAAAAAAACAGAGATAACATGGATAATAAAGAAATACACAAAATAATGTAGAGATATAAATTTCTACTAAAATAAACATAGGAGGAGGAAACTTCAAAATCTAGATTGCTTAAAGCAGTGGTTCTCTGCCTCCCTAATGCCTCCTAATGCCGCCACCCTTTAATACAGTTCCTCATGTTGTGGTGTCCCCCAACCGTAAAATTATTTTTGTTGCTACTTCATAATTGTAATTTTGCTACTCTTAGAATCGTAATGTAAATATCTGATGTGCAGGAGGTATTTTCATTGTTACAAAGGGGTTGCGACCCACAGGTTGAGAATTACTGGCTAAAAAGGGTACAATGGACAAGTCATTTCTATCCATGGATATTAATTTACTAAATATAAAGTTGTCAAGGTTGCATCATTATGGATGAGGAAGTAATTATCAAATCATTTTGTATATTTAAAATTAAATGAGAAAAATACCTATGGTTAAATTCTGTAATACACCATTGAAAAAGACGTGTATAGAATGGTGCGTTATTTTGAAGTTCATATAACTCATATAATTATATTAAACTCTTGGCTAAATGATCAACTAAAATTTGTCTAAAATTTTGGTTCATTAAAAATTGTGTCTAATATCTAATGATTAATATTACTTTCTTATAATTTAAAACTTTCAAATATATTAATCATTCCAAAAGAAAATGAGTACTCCTTTTATCATGGGTAGCACAATTCAGTTGGATAGGAACAATTAGTTCAAAAGACCTATTTTACATCATGGTGACTATAGTTAGTAACAATAAGAAATGCTAACACACTAGATGTTAAGTGTTCTCACCACAAAAATGATAGCTATGTGATGTAATGTATGTGTTAATTAGATTTAATATATAGTGCATACATATATATACTTCAAAACATGAAGTTGTGCACAATAAATACATATAATTTTTCTGATAATTTTAAACAAAATAACCTTACATAATTATGTAAAGAATACTACGGGGTGATACTTCATTCAATTCAAAACATTATAGAAAGTTGGGTTATATAAAATCCAATTTCTTGTTTTGGTATTTGCTTGGTATTTAAAATAAAGCAGTCATTAGTCATTGGAACAGATGTTGATTATAGTGATTGTCAAATATTCAAGTAAATACATTTTAACTAAGCTGCAATCATTATTGTTTAACTACATTACACTTAAAATCCCAAATAATACTGGTGTAACTTTACATGAGAATTTCGTATTCTGTGATGAAAGACTTAAGAACGAAGATTTAAATATGTGGATTTGTGATACTATTCATATCTTAAACATTCAGCATTGCTGGAGTAATCACTTGCATGGCTTGTTCTGAGAAATTATCTTTATTGGAATAAATAAACGCTGATTAAAATAGATTAAGATACTTTTTAAATCTTTTTTAGTCTATAACCTGAATCACTTGTGGTTTTAAGATTGAGAAAAATGGAACACAATTTTTGAGTTTGGTTGTCAATATGATGAGAAAGATGTTAGAGCAATCCAAATTTATATTGAGTTTTGCATTTTTTAACTATCATTTAGTTGAGAATTATACTTGGAAAAAATATTGAACTTATGACAGAAACTATTTTTTTGTTTTCATGATCTAGGATAGTATTTTGCATTGTTTTTCTCTAAAAAAAAGAGCTTGCTGGGATGGTTAAATAATGCATTGGCAATGATAGAGACAACCACAAGTGCAGTTCTCACCCCTTTGCACTGTTACATGGTCCAAACTTTCACCTGCTTCCCTGAGGAGCTTCACTTGATGGCCAACTGAACTACTTGCCTTTGAGCTAGGAAAATTCAGAAGATTTAGAGAATTCCAGAAGTTTGAAAAGTGAAAATGGCTTCAAACTTTATCTTTCTTGAGGTAATTTTTTATGACTAACCCTATGGTTTCATTCAATGGCAAAACAACCCACTTCTCATCAACTTACCTTGGATAAAATGGCCAGTCTTGACGCTTCCCTATGGCCTCCTTTCCCATCCCCCCAAAGGTGAGACTCCAGCGGGAGAGAACCCTCTTGTTGTAAACAAGAAGTCAGAGAGTAATGGGGAAAAGGCTGAAAAACACAGAGATATCAACTTTCTAAAATTTTTGCTATCAGTCTGTTTTAAAGTGGGGCCAGATAGAATGTGGAGGGAAGATGTTAAGTTCTGTATATCAAAAAGGCAATTTAGGATAATGTAAAGAACACTTGATTCTGGCTCAGAAGATCTGTGTTCCAGACAGGTCCAGGTTTCACATTTTCTCTTTGTAGGTAAGTCCCTTAAAACTTTTGTGAGCTTTCTTTTCCTCTTTGTAGGAATAAAATGATATCTTGTATGTTAAAAATATTGAATAAATTATCAAATAATTTATGTAACTATATCGACACCTTCATTCTATCATAAGACACATTTAATTCCCATCCTAACTACAACTTTCATTCCTTTCTAAAATATAACATTATTTTGCTGACTTTCATTTATTAATTTTAATCTCTTTAGGCCTACAATTGCAGCCACAACTCTCTTTTCACTTTGCTAAAAATATAACTAATTCATGTTTCTGTACCATTTTATGTTATTTTGTCCCTTTATACCTTATCTAACTTTCATGCATTCTTTAAGGTTCAAGTCAAATCCCATAAAACCATTACTGCCAAGCATGTAGAACTTTTAGAATGACCATGGTACCTACAACTTGCTACTCAAAATGTGGTCCAAGCATCAGCACCATTAACATCCCCTGGGAGCTTGTGATTAATGCCCCAACCCAGAGCCCCTATATCAGAATTTACCTTTAACAAGATCTCAAGGTGGTTTTTATTCACACTAATGTTCAAGGAAACATTGATCTACCATACTTATGCTAGAAAGTAGTTATCTTATGAGATCATCTGTTTCATTTGTATAGCTATTTTTCCTTAAGACTGTTAAAAAATCTATAAGTTAGGGGGAATTTTTTTATAATAATGCTCATTGTACTGCTTCCAAGAAAATAATTGTTATTTACCCTCATTAGAAAGGAAGGTACTATTATAGACTGAATTTGCTGAAGGAGACATAACAGATATATTCTGATCTTTGAGCACTATGCAAGAGTAACAGTTGTACATGTGGCTACTTATCATGTATGTATAACCATAGCATTCTACTTTTCCATTCAATATAAAGAAACAATAAATGCTGCATCATTTTCTTTGAAGATATCAAACGTGGTGCCCTTTTTAAAAAGGTAACTAAATTAGCCTGTATTCTGTTCAAATAGAAAGCTGAAATGTGATGATGCATAAACTGTGTTGAGCATGACAATGTGAAAATGACACGGGCTGACCTAAGCACCTTTGTCAATATACTTTGTTCACAGTTCACGTGCTTAATGAGTAGTCTGGGGACTCACTCGCAGTAGCTTATGAGGATAAGCTGAGTTGGTCTCTTGTCTTAGTTCTTGGATTAACCTTCATGAAAGGATGTAGGTGGTTCAAACCAAATGGTTGCATGTTTCAGAAAGTTAATCATTAATGCCCTGTTAGATTATAAGAATCAAAGATTCCAAAGGGATGACTCTAATATTATACCAAGTTACTACGACTCCCCCTTAGGCTAGATTGCGGTGGATAAAACTAAACATTGATGCCGCTTCCTACTTTGGCTAAAGTTAAATGATTAGCAATCACCAAGATACAAATGATGTGTTTGAGGAAGTTTGCTGGATTCACAGGAAAGCCAAGCAGTGATTTATTCCACAGGATGCTCGCCGGGCTACAAATCAACCTGTCTGTTGGAGAAGTCTCATTTTCAGCTAGTTGATGTGATTCAGAGGTTTGGTTGTGACATGAGAGGCCAGCCAAAGACAAAAATTCATTAGCCTCACAGAATCATCAGTAAAACCCTGCATAATTAGATCAGCTTATACATTTTAAAAAGAGTTGGTGAAAAGAGTTCAATAGTGGGTCATCTTCTATGCTAGATAGGAATGTAATCCTGCCTCTTCAACTTCACTATTTTACAAGGATGTTCACTAACAGAAAGGAGTTGTGATTTCTTTAAAAAGAAAAAAAAAATCAGTGTTCTTTGAATTGTACCATATAACTATCTGAAGTCAATATCCTTAGTCTATGTGGTTCTGATGATGACATTGACTATACAAGTATGACATTAACTCACTTTAATTTGTGAAATTTCTGTGTATGTGTTAGGAGGGAAGGTTCAGAGAGGAACGCTATTGTGTTGATAGTACAGATACTGAGATGCTTGCAAGTTTACCCCCAAAGGAAAAATTCCCAAGGATCTATTTTTATATATATATTTTTAGTTTCTAGTTACCTTACAGATAGTTATTATTATTCAGCTTCTAGGTACCTTAGATAGGTAGTGTCCTTGCCATAGGGTAAATTTGTATGACACTAATCACAAAAATCACATTTAAACTATATGAAGAGTTCTGTAGCATGTATTTTATGCCACTATTTATGAACATTTGGCCCCAATTTAAAGTTAAAAAGCAGGGTAGCGTTTTCTAACAGTCTGTTTGGTAAACAGGTGCTGTTCTTTAAATGGAACAGTGGTGTTTTTGATTTTGCTGTCAGAAACAGTTAACTTGCCATACTTTAATTTTATTAGTTGAATGCATGACCTGCAATGGGGAAAGTTACCGAGGTCCCATGGATCATACGGAATCAGGGAAGATTTGTCAGCGCTGGGATCATCAGACACCACATCGGCACAAATTTTTGCCTGAAAGGTAAAATATTACTGAATTGCGCTTCAATATTCTTTTTACAAATGGTTGCTTGCTTCATGACACACAGCCATGGAAATTCTCTTTAAGTAATGTTTTCTTGATAGAGCATGAACCCTGGTTCAAGATTCTTTAGACAGAAATGCCAGCCATTATGTTTGGAGGAGGTAGTGTTAAGGCAAACAGACTAACGATGAAGTATTTGGGAACACTGAGGACACTTAAGTAGGTGTGGCTGATTGGGTTAAGAATTCCTAAAATGGAAGGCCCGGTGCAGTGGCTTGCGCCTGACCCAGGAGGGTGGATTGCCTGAGCTCACAAGTTCGAGACCAACCTGAGAAAGAGTGAGACCCTACCTCTAAAAATAGCCAGGTGTTGTGTTGGGTGCTTGTAGTCCCAGCTAGTTGGTAGACTGAGGCAAGAGACTCGCTCGAGCCCAAGAGTTGGAGGTTGCTTTGACCTATAATGCTACAGCATTCTACTGAGGCTGACAAAGTGAGACTGTCTCAAAAACAAACAAAAAAGAATTCCTAAGATTGGGATGGTCCTGAACATAGAACCATCAGTGGGGAACATAACTAAGCTTCTGTTAATGCAGAGTAGAAACACTAACAGATGCTTCCTCTTTCTTTCCCATACAGGGATTAGGGGGCACTGAGGGGAGACCAAAGCCAATTCAGTAATGATAACTTTGACAGGCCTGAGCTGTGGGTGGAGACATTATTACTAAATGCAAGCAAATTCCCAAGCATCTTCAGAAACTCAGGCACTCATGTGTGACACTATGACATAGGTAATGCTCACAGAAAGAGAATGCTAGAAATCCTGGTGCATTTTGAAATTGTCAATATGCACAGCCAATTTGGAGCATTCAGGGATCTAAGTCTACCTTTTTCTCCAGGAGTAGGTTTTGAGCTTAATAGTTACCACAAAAAAAAAAAAATTACATCTACTTTGCCCATTTATTTCACATGACATTTTGAAATCGAAAAAGAAAAAAAATCGTCTGTTTTTATTATACACATTAAAAACTCAAAAATTACACAAAAAGAATTAAGGTTCTTACATTTCAACAATTTCTAAAGAAAGTGTTTCTTTTTTTCTTTCTTTTTTTTTTGTTTGTTGTACTTTTAAATGAAATAAAAGCTCTGGTTTATTTTTTAAATGCATGTTTTATCTTTTAAGTGAGATCAGAAGGGTATGGTAGCAATTAAAATCAAGACACCAATTCAGGGTGTTGTTAACTTAAAGGGAGATGGGATGTGGAGAAAGTAGTGTCACGGAATTTGTCTTTTGCTCTGGTGGAGGAGAGGGCATGACCCAGAAAGGCTCTATTTGCAAAATTGAGTTATCATTAGTAACAGAACTATTGAAATCTAACTTTCATTTGAACTTTAAGCCTGTCCCAGAAGAGGACCTGTTTTCTTAATGAGCATTCTACACCAGGTGATGTTTATGGAATCTCTCTCTAAGTGGGTTCGATGAGAAAAGGATTCAGTTTGGAGCCTCAACTGGTGGGCAGATGCCAAATGGACCTAATTTATTAGCAAAGGCTAGGAAACTCTATATGTAGTAGGATATGCAAATTAGCCAATTCAGTAGTCAGAGATTACCAGTCCTTGTAAGACAAAACATAGAAAACTTCCCCTTTCCCCAGCTAGTAGTATCCAAACTAAGCAGAAAGTTATGTTGTGAGCTGAGAGGGCTGGGTGGTGTTTCTAGGCAGATTTACGTGACACTTTTCTTGCTGTGGTTTGCAGATATCCCGACAAGGGCTTTGATGATAATTATTGCCGCAATCCTGATGGCAAGCCGAGGCCATGGTGCTATACTCTTGACCCTGACACCCCCTGGGAGTACTGTGCAATTAAAATGTGCGGTAAGTTAGGGTCATATTTATTGCTTCCTTTTCCTTTCCTAGACTGGATCTAAGCAGGCGATTCCTGGTGAGACAGGCTTGACAACTATTTCACTTGATGCTTTAATGTGTACAGGTTTTAATATTTTAAAAATGGGTTACATAGTCCTCCCCACTTTTTTGAATGTCAGTGTTATTATTTTGAAAGAGATGAGTATGCAAATGCTCACGTCCATAAGAAACATCTAAAGAACTAAACATTCTGATGCTATCAAGAAAATGAAAGTCCCTATACTGAGATAAAAGGTTGGATATTTGTTCAACAACCAAAGTCATTAGGATAATCAAAAACCAGGACTTTAGGTGTTTACCTCCCAATCCTGTACCTTTTCCCTACTCTTCTTCCCCAGAGATGTATCAGGAAATGCCACCTGGCTGCAAACCTCTTCTGGTGAATGACAGAGGCTGTGGTGGAGAGCAATTAGTCAAATAGGAGCTTCCCACAGGCGTCTTTAATCTCTAGCAGCTGATCCCTACCTCTCTGGCCATCCTTGTCCTTGGCCTGCTACAGTCCTTTTCTATATGCTGATCGTTTTTCTGTGTCTCTGAATTTATGATGAAAAGCTTCTTTTAACGCTTCCTTTGTGGTATCCCTTTAATTCTCTTCCATGGCTAAGTCACACATTTTTCACTCTTTTATGAAATAATATTAGACAATGTTTTTATTTCTCTAACTATAGGTGTTATTCTTTGCAAATGGATCCTAAAATTCTTTAAAATCAGTAGTATTGCATAAATCTACTATGGTGTGATGGTATAAACTGGCTTAATACTGTAAAGTTACATACAGAGGATGCACCCCAAAATATATACACATATTAAGAAAGGAAAAAACTGTATGAAATTTGTCATATTCCTGTCATGTTTGACTTCTGCAATTATAAGTGTTTGACATGACTTATATTCATTTTTTGTTATCAGTATATATTCAGTATTACAATTTTAGCATAGATTTTTCCTTTCTTAATGTGTATACATTTGGGGGGCACCCTCTCTATGTATAGAGAGATCTGTAAAGATAAATAATCTACTTAAGATCAGGTACTAGTACCCAGAGTAACACACATAATTATGAGAACATTGATAGATTTTTGCATATTTCCAAGTAGCAGCATACTGGGGAAAATTCTTCTTACCAATTCTGGTTCAATGTTACTCAGACGATGGTACTACCAAGGTAAATCTCTCCTCAGATAGACTTGTTAATAAAAAGAAACATTTTTGGCGACTCACATAAAGCCCATAGAAAGGGGATGTGCCTGGCAAATGTGAAATGCCTGCAGAATCTGGAAGCCCCTCAACGTGAAACACAATGTTCCAAGGAAGTTGAATCATCTGTTTTGTCCTTTAAAATAAAAGATGACTCCTGTGACAGTGTTTCTCTGTATACAATGGGTTAGTTCTACTCATGGAGTTGTTTATGCTTATTAATCTTTCCATCATTCTAGATCAGAAAGGTACAATAAACCAACTGTTTCCCAGTCTTTTTTTTGTGGCTTATTTATTCTTATAAATCTTCTCTGGAATAAAACTAATCTCTCTCACACACACACCCCTGCATATGCACCCTTCCACTGGCATGCGTACACTAAGAAATCTAAAGGTTGACCTTCTCTTCAGTTCCAAACCAATCTTTATGATATTTTTAAAGAAATAGGGAGAGGCAAGAAATAGAATTAACATAATGCTTTCTAACTATTAGATATGATTATTTCAGAAAATTGTGGGAGTTTGGGTACACATGTTTTGGTTACGTAGTTTGTTTTGTATATTTTAAGTATGAGTTGTAAGTATGCCCTTCACCCAGAAAGTGTGTGATGAACCCATTACGTGTAAATTTCCCCATCTTCTCTGCCTCCTTCCTACCTACTTGTATTCTGCTGAGTTTTGCTTTTTCTTTTCGGTGCAAGAAAGAATTGGCTGCATTCTTATGACTTTGTTAAATAGAGGGTAGTGACTTTCAACAAAATGAGGGTAGAATTTTTGAAGCGAATCTACGGCAATCAGATTAAAATAATCTTCTGAGTTTTGGAAATATTTCAGAAAAAAATTATTAAAGGATAATTTTTAGTTTAAAAAATATAATAGAGATATAAATATTGCTAAATGAATAAAATAAAGATGACATTCTGGAAAGCATAAGAGTTACTGTTACGTGACTATTCTTTCAAATGTTTTGGCTTCCAAAATCATTTGGTGATGATTTAAATTGTGTATTAATTTTCCATTGTGGCACCAACAAATTACCAAAACTAAGTGGCTTCCAACAACATACATTTACTATCTCATAGTTTTGTGTCGGGAGTCCAGGAATGACTCAGGACGGCTCCCTGTCTAGGGTCTTACAAGATCATGGTCACGGTGGCTGTCAAGCCTGTGGTCTCATCTGAAATTCTATGTCACATTTCAAGTTCATTAGTTGTTGGCACAGTTCGGTTTCTTGTGGTTTTAATCTGTGGTTTATAACTTTCCTGGACACTGGCTGGTGCTCCTTGACAGCTGACCCTGTCCCCAATATGGCAATGTACTTCTTCAAAGCCATTAGGATAGCATGCCTCTTGCTTTGGGCATTTGACCTCTAGACCCTCTTTTGAACAGCTCACCTAATTAGGTTAGTCCCACCTAGGTCTATCTCCCTTTTAATTCACTTAAAGTCAACTAATTAGGGGCTCCCTAATAAGGGGCTCCCTTAATTGCATATGCAACATCTCTTCACATTTGTCGTAAAGTATAACCTTATTGCAAGTGACCCACCATATCAAAAGTTTCATCTATACTCAAGGGGAGGGATTAATATAGTGTGTACACACTAGTGGGTGGAGATCTTGAAGGCAGGGAACATATTTGCTTGTACTGGTTGTAACAGATAACTGATCATCACTTTTTATTTGGATAGTTAAATTTCTGGGCCAACTTCCTAGTTATCTCTTAGTTGGGACCAGCTGGACTCATTCTTGGTTTTTGATATGTTTGAAAAACAGAATAAATTGATGCTTGTGTCACTGTCTTGAAAGTTGAAAGGGGATTTTTAACCTGTTGTTTCATTGCATAATAACTGTTGTAGAAAATTATAATAGCCAGCATGTATTAATACCTACGGAAAGGTGCTTTCCATCTAGTATTAATAATTTGTATTTTAGTTCCACAAAATGACAGTGATTAGGCCAGTGAAGAAAAGTTCAAAGGCATGCATGGAGAAGTATTAGTATGTATTAGAAGCATTGGTGTGCAGTATTCCAGACTTGGTAACTAGGTTGATATGGGTGGGATATGGGGCAAAAATGGAAAAAATGGGAAGAAGATGAGGGAGGCAGATCAAGTAGGATCCAAGAGTAGTCCATTCAGCTGCCATGAGAATCACTGAAAAATTAAGTGATTGTATTTCATTTGTGAACAGAAATAGTGATTTCCAAACTGATATCCATGAAACTCAGTAGAACACAAAGATACTCTTGGGGTTCTTTGGCATGGACAGCTTAAGGGGTTCAAATTCCAGCTCTTCTACTTCCAGATAAATTCTTTCCCAAAGAAAGATGACCTCAGATGCATGTGCCCTTCAGAAGTCAGGCCAGTTCGACACCCCTACCTTCTCATTCACTATCGCCCCTTCTGACTTTACTAAACAAAGTAAAGTTTTACTTCCCCCCTAAATTTTACTGTAGTGCATTGCCCAGGGTTTAAAATCCTAGGACAATAAATAAAGAGATTTTGAAAATACATTCAACATATATTCATGCTGGTTATCATCTATGTGGACTGTCAAAAATACATAAGTGTATATATGTCTTTGTGTGTGTGTGTGAGTATGTGTTAATGTACGTGTATATTTATCTCTCAGAACTCTCTAGTCACAGGAATGTAACAACATAATTTCAGTGTGTAAAAATCTTTCAGAGAAGAATGATGAGGTGAGAAATAAAAGACTCTTCAACACAAAATACATAAAGTACAGGCCCTTAAGAAATAATGAGTGTGAATGCAGGCAGCTAAACAGTGAGGAAACCAAGATGAGGGAAGGGCGAGAACAGTATTACAAGGGTAGCGTGCATAGCCTTTAATGAGAAGTTGGACATACTCGGAAGTGAAACAGGGAAAGAGAGAAGTCTGAAATATGCCCCAGGTTATTGGGTAGATAGTGTGTATATAGGAGAGAGCTATTAATTTGAGGAGAAAGGTAACAAGGTACTTCTGCATATATTTTCCATGTGGGCTATGTGAAACTATATTCACTGTATTAGAAATTAAAGTAGAGGGAGGCGCCTGTGGCTCAAAAGAGTAGGGCGCCAGCCCCATATGCTGGAGGTGGTGGATTCAAACCCAGCCCTGGCCAAACAAAAACTGCAAAAAAAAAAAAAAAAAAAAACAAAAAAACAAAAAAAACCCACAAAAGAAATTAAAGTAGAAATATAAAAACACTTATTAGTTCAGCTAAAATAGCAATAAGCTCATTTGATGCTGGCATCTATATTTATAGCACATCTAAGTTCATTCTTCCCTAGAAGGTCGTGGAAAGTCATAAGTGAGTAAGAATAGCAAGAGCCTTGGACATGGGCAATCCCAGTGAACATATCAAGAACAGAGAGGTGTCTCTCTCCTCTTCCTAACATGTATTCAATATTTACTGAGTAGCTATTATGTCAAAACAGTTTTCTAGATGCTGGAGATACAGACGTGAACAAAATAGGCTGAGGGCTATAATAATATTGAAATTTCAATGTTTCAAAACAAACCTGTAAATCAAAATATGACATTGCTTTGCTAATAGGATATTTACACCTGTCAGAGCCAAAGTTTGAATACTGTTTTCAGTTCTTTTTATTTGTTCCAAACCTGAATGAGATTGACCTTGTCCTTTGCTTCTAAGCTTCTATCTTACAATCAATAGTTCAATGAAAGTGAAGGATGACTATTGCCCAGTGTCTGGTAAAGGCGTGCCAAACGCTCTGGGGCAGGCCTCTGTAGCCTTCCTTCACACTAAATTCCCCAGAAGGGGATAAGTATCCAAATGTCATCAGCCCACAAATATTCTGGCTATACGACTTTTAACAGAGTTCCAGGCGTATGGAATTTTAAGACATCACAAATGTATAACAAGATTGGAAGGCCTGGATAATGCCTGCATGAAGTACTGATTTTTTAATGTTCTTTTTTCCTTTTAATAATTTCATATTCTGAATAATGGTTTGTTCTATAAATTAGTTCACCAAAAAAAATAATAGTATGTGTTGGAACTCAACTTCAACAGGTCTTTGGCAATTGAAAGGTTCTCATGTGACTGATGCCTCTTAGGCAGCCTCGCTGGTTATTTAAATCAGTTCACAAACTTCTTGGACTAGAGACACCTTTATAATTCTTCACATTATTGGGGACCCCAAATTTTCTGTGTGGATTATTTGAATGTATATTTATTGTATTATAAATGAAAACAAATTTGAAAACATGTATAAATTCATTTAAAAAAGCAATAAGCTCATTAGATGTTAATAAATTTTTAATGAAAACTATCTGTATTTCCTATAAAAATAGGAAAAATGGTAAGATTACGGCCTTTGTACGAATTTAGCCATTTTGAAAATGTCATTAATGTCACCTTCATCAAAGATAGCTGAGTGTCTTCAATGTGCTTCTGCCTTCAATCTTTCGGAATATCACATATGACACGGCATCTGGAAATTCCACCGTATGAAGGAAAAATGTTGTTTTAATGTTTGTATGAAAATACTGAAAGTGCCAAAAGCAGGTATACACAATTTAAGAAAGGGAAAAACCTACTGCATTAAAATTGTAATACTCCAGTTACATATGACTTATGCAGTTACAAGAGATAATTGCATAATTTGCTATGCAAGTTAACGAATATTAGCCATTATATACAGGGTGGACATGAAGTTCATGTACAATTTAAAATAGTTTACACAGTAAATTGCACTCAAACATTATGTCCACCCTGTATAGAGCATTATAATTTTAATAGGTTTTTCCTTTCTTAAAGTATGTATACATTTTTTGTCACCCACTGTAGTTTTGATATCCTGGACCCCAGAAAGGATTTCAGGAACCTCAGGAGACCATTCTATAAACCTTCTGAGAGCAACTTTTGCTGTGTGTCAGAACGTGTGAGGCTGATGTGGCCACCGCAGAGCCCACTCACCAGGGTGCACCTGCAGCTGCTCCTGTTGTCTTCAGGTCCTCACCACCAGCAACTTCCCTCTTCTATCATTTTTTTTTTCTCATTTTCTTGTTTACTTCTGTAGGGAAGAGGTCTAGTTGGAATTTTTAAATTTTTTATTTTTATTAAATAAAGAATTAGATTTTGACTATATTCACAGTATACTTACAAGCCCTTTTTTCTGATTTTATTTTTATTTATTTATTTTTATTTCAGATTAATATGAGTGTACAAAAGAGTAGGTTACAATGTTTGCATTGTTAGGTAAGGCCCCTATTGTAGTTGTGCCCTTCGCCCCGGAGGTGCGCCATATACCCTTACATGGTGCCCATGAAATGAGAGTGACCAATGGCCCTCTCTCCTCCCTTCCCTTCCTTCCCTCTTCCTACCCCCCAAATTGAATTAAATTGAGTTGTTCTCCAATGTCAGTGTATTTTAGTTCACCTACTGGCTTCATAATGTATTGGATACATTGGATACTCACGTTTCTGTTCTTGTGATATGCTACTAAAGAGAACGTTCTCTAACTATTCTGCTTTTTAAACTCTCTTCTGAATGATTTGTATGCCCATCCAATTTAGTATCCAAGAGTGTAGAATAATTCTAGAAATGGCCTTTTCCTTCACTCCTCGCATTCACCTGTCACCACGTCCTATCAATTGTATCTTTTTTGTGCCTCTCCACCCGCTTGACAGCTAACTCATCATCGAATGTCAACTCGGTCATCATTTTCTCACTTTATCATTCATGTGAACTCCTGATGTGGTCAAACTCCCCTTTGTATCCCTTAGTACATATTCATAGCACCATAAACCTCTCCTCCTACAAGTCTGTACTTCTCAGAGTCCTGAATTTACACTTATTTTGATTTTTTTTTGGTGGGTGGATAATAGCTTTCTCTACTACAAGTTGCAAGCCCCACGAGAGGAATGACTGGGCCAGCTCTTTATGGCCTCATGCTGACCACATTGCACACCCTTTGTAGGAGGTCAGTGTATGTTTGTTGAAAGAATGAATGGCACTTTCCTGAAAGTAGTAGCTTTCAATTTTTGTTTTTATACCTCTTGGTATTTCTTCTATGATTCTTTATTTTAGTAGAAAAACCTGGTGTTTTTCAGACATTACTGACCAAGAAGATTTGCTTTATACCTTCTTTCCATCATTTCAAGTTTTATCCTTTCCAGGACTAGTTGTGTTTATTCATTTGGTGCTGATGGCTTTTTGTTTTGTTTTGTTTTGTTTTTTAGACAGTCTCATTCTGTCACCCTGGGTAGAGTGCCCTGGCACTGTGGCATCATAGCTCACAGCAACCTCAAACTCGGGCTCACATGCTCTTTTGCCTCAGCCTATATGTAGCTGGGGCTCCAGGCACCCTCCACAACACCTGGCTAGTTTTTTCTATTTTTAGTAGACACAGGCTCTCGCTATTGCTCAGGCTGATTTTGAACTCCTGTGCTCAAGCAATCCACTCATTGATGGCTTATCTTTCACCACCCAAATAGACAGATCTTGTCTTATTTTTCTTCTATTTTTCTCCACCTCTACCTTTTTCTTCCTATTTTTAGATATCTGTATATATCAGTCTTTTGCTGTGTGTCAGAACATGTGAAGCTGATGTGGCCACAGTAGAGCCCACTAACCAGGGTCCACCTGCAGACTACTGGGCATATGTGCCAATGCCCACAATGGATGCCGAAAACAGTGGATAGTATCTAACCCTATATATGCTATGCTGTCTCTTATACATACATAGCTATGATAAAATTCAATTTATAAATTAGGCAGAGTCAGAGATAAATAACAGCAATAATAAAATAGAACAATTATCATAATACACTAGCATCACTATTATTGTGTTTGGGGCCATTATTACGTAGAATAAAGGGTGACTTTAACACAGGTACTGAGATAAACTGACAAGTAATCTGATAATTGAGACTAATAAATAATGACTAAGTAACTAATAGGCCAGCAGCAGAGACAGGTTGAATATCTGAGTAAAGAGATGATTCTTGTCCCAAGCAAGATGAAGCATGATGTGCAATTTTAAACTTATGAATTATCTACTTCTAGAATTTTCCATTGAACATTTGTGGACCATGCTTGACTGTGAGTGACTGAAATGAGAGAAAGCAAGACCTCGGCTAAGGAGGAGCTACTGTACTTAGGTGTGAGGATCCTTTTTATAAGTGAGACCTGGCTATATCATAGATATCTAAGGTTTCTATTCAAGATATTGTTATGGACTGACTTGTATTCATACCCCAATTCATGTATTAAAACTGTAACCCCCATTTCAACTACATTTGGATACAGGAATTTTTAAGAGATAGTTAATGTTAAATAAAGTCATAAAAGTGGGCCCTAATCTGGGAGGATGTGGTTTTATAAGAGGAAGGAAGAGATCTCTGTGTGTTCATCTTGTGATGATGCTACATACAGCAAGAAGGCAGCCCTCTGCAAGGCAGGAAGAGAGTCCTCCTTAGGAACAACATTGGCTGGTTCTTTGGTCTTGAACTTCCCACCTTCCAGAACTGTGAGAAAGTAAATTACTATTATTTACATCACCAAGTCTGTGGTGTTTTGAAATGGCAGTATGAGCATATATGTTGCCATTGGTAACAAATATCAAATCTCTTTCCTCTTAGTAACCAATGAGCATTGGCATTGTTTTGAGAGAATGCTGTCATCTCTTAAAATTCAGCATGTTTGTATGTTGGAAAAATAATTTTAACAAATTGTTTTCTTTTTTAAAGAAAACTGATTGTTTCCCTAAATTTTATTAATTTATCCAAGGCCAGACTAGAGATCCAGAAAAATAAAATATTGTATTCTGAGTCAGGAAAAAACAATGCTATCAATACCCTTTGTCAGGGGAAAAATTTTTATACTTTTCCAAGTCATCTCCTAAGGAAAAGGCTATAGAATTGAAGACCTTTCATGAAAGTCTTGTCTCCTGAGTATTTTGTACCAGAAAAGGCTTGGATGAAGTCCAGGGGAAAGTTTCAGACGTGAATCCTGGCTTAACATGGAAAGCAAACATGCAAGCAATTTGAGGTTTGTACTTTGGAGGTCTTTAGTACTTTCCCATGTCAGTTTTAAAACATGGAGCTCTGGAAGTTTACAATGAGCCTGATACTGCCCTTTGTGGTCCAAGAGCACAAGTACTGGTGACGGGAGAGTGGCTTTACTCACTGTTCTCAATCTCCAGGGATCATCGTAAAGTAAATCCTATGTTTCAGTAGCAGGGAGAAGCAGTGGGTTGAACTATTCCAAAAGATAATTCATTTTGTTTGAATAGTGACTATGTGAGCAGTAAAGATCAAACATTTATATCACAGTCCACTGGCCTGTGGGGCATCTTATTCTTAGCAATAGGAAAAACAATAGCAATATACTGTTTCTACTGGAAAATCTGGATTTCCTTTATATGAATAATGAGCAAATGTAAGGATTTCCATAAATATTTACTCCTCATTTCATATAAAAACTATAGAGCCTTGAGTGTGACTCTTTATATAAATATATATACATAATACATATTTATATAAAGTATATATAATACTATATATTATATAGCACATATAATATATATATATGAAGTATATACGATATATACTTCTGTGTTCCACACTGCAGCTGCCACTCACAGATGTCTGTCAGGGTCCTATGGCCTTAAAGCGTAGCTTTCTCTTTGGCTGGCCCTTCATAGATAAAATTAATCAGATTTTTTATTTGTGGTCTTGTTCTACTGGTCTCTTTTTATTAAAAGGCAAGATGCCTTTGTCAAGAATTACAAATATTAAATGCTCTTTCACTCAAAAAAATCTATTCAAATCTACAACTCCCATCGAAATATTACAGCAATCAGATCACAGCACATCCGCACCAGCAAAGTGAAATCAATATTCTAAAAGGCACCCATTTGTATTTGATCACGCCTAACAAGACAGTGAAAAAATGCAATAGCAAGTGTTGTTTTCCTTAGAGCATTTTCAAACAGAAAACTTTGTGTCAGTCATCAAAAGCAAACATTCCTTCACTCATAGACCATGGAGGAGTTTATAAATATCTTTGCATCTGCCTCCAAAGAGGGGCCAAGAGTGAGGCCCCTGGCAAAATGTTTTATTTGTAAGGAACTCTCAGAAGAGTTCCTGGTATTTTCAGTGTGAACTTGGTAGACATACTTCAAAAAATAATATTTGTGTATGCAGGGATGCTGTATTTAAAAAACCTGTTGCTTTGTCTAAACTTGATCAGCTTCTGCTGGTATTTGGCGATGTTTTCTGTGCTTCTTTGACACTTAGTTTAACCATGGGAGACTCTTGAAAACCTTCCCTTACTCAAGTTCCATGTTAAAGTATTAAATGCAAAGGCATGGCTTTCCCAACATTTAATAGCTCTTTCCAAGGCAATTGTCATGAAACATTAGTTTTGTTTTTGCACCAGGTTTTGATATTTATATAGTAGGGTAGCAGAAGAGGTTTATTTTACTGCCCTATAGGAATAATTCATTTTGTTTGAATAGTGACTATGTGAGCAGCAAAGATCAAACATTTATATCACAGTTAAATAGTCTATGGAAAAATCATTCATCGTGGTCCTCATCATATGATATTAATTAAACAGCTTCATAGAGTCTCATAATAACTCTTATTTATTGGTGAAAACTCTTTCGTTACCTCTTGTGCTAATATATCTTTATTCGCCTGTATTATTCATTCTGTACATTGCCACCAGAATTATGTAGTTTTTGTTTATGAGGTCACTTTTAGCAGCTGAAATGTCAAAATGGACAAATATAAGGTATTAGCTTTAGAGGGTATGTTGAAGTTTAGAAAAAATACTAGTTGGATGCTGCTGGGCTGTGGTAAAAAATCACAGAAACTATTTCCAAATGAATTAAAAATACAAGAAAAAGTACAACTTTCAAGTTATTTAAGGTTATATATTTTAAAGTTATAGATACTTATTAAAGTAAAAGGCAAACAATAATAATGGTATTTAGGTTTTTATATCTTGATAAAACCTAATGAAAAGTTATATTGATTTGGCAAAGTACTGTATTTTTATTAATTTGCAGCTATTCTTTGTATTCTATAATTTTAGAAATTTCAGAAGTTCCTATTTTCTACCTCAAAATTAGAAACTATTAAATAACTCAATTTATTTAATTTAATCCAAATTCAAAACTTTCATTGTTATTTAACAATTTTAACATGCTTTCGGTTTTTTAATTGAATATATAGTGACTCTTTAAGATAAGTTTATAATAACTGCTCTAGAATATGCTAATGAAGTTTAGGAAAACTTTACACTATCGGATAAAGAAAATTTTCATAGGTGTCTCTTGCCTCTGAAGGCAAGTCTAATTTTGGCCTCTCCTTTGTAGAGGTGGTACCTCTATTTCCATAATGGGATAAATCAAAGAAATTTATTCAAATCTTAAGCTGTCTGCAAGGGTGTCATCTTCAGTTTCAGCCAGAGGCATCTTGAGTGACCAGTTAGACTGTAAAGGCACCTGAAGGTCTGACACTGACTTCATCAAACCATATACATTTTCATGCTTGTTTTGAGAAGGTATTTTTTAGTTACTCCCAGAATATTATGTGAGTAGCTATTTTGATTGAGTAAACATTAAACACCAAAAAAGAGAGTACGAATTGTGATTAAAGTTTTTAATTTTTTGTCCTTTAAAACTTAGTTCCTGAGGGTTTCATGATCTTCAAGACGTGTGATAAGCGTTGAAGTGAACTAGGGAGAAAAGCAGGAAATAGATCTTCCTTAGGAGCAAATGATATGTTGCTTATTTTTAACAAGTTGATTTAAAAAAGTATTTAATATGTCATCTCAGAATATATTTATCGTATTGGTGGAAAGTCATGATTAATGTCATTACCTCCTTTGTATCTATTTGAACTACTTGACTTTAGGGATAATTATATGAGGGACACTACGAAAGATTTGAGATATACAAAAGTTAAGAAACATAACATCATTTTGATTACTATAGTCTCTCAAAATAATCTCCATGACATTCTGTGCACTTTTGCATTCTTGTAAACTATTTTTGAAAACACTCTTTCCACTCATTTTCTTCAAGCGTTGCGAGCTCATTTTCATAGGGGTGAACAGCTTCTGCAGGGTTGGAGATCCTTTGGCGCATGCAATTTTTTACTTTAGATACAGGAAATAATTACATAGGACAAGGACAAAACTGTAGGGTGGAGGAGTTATACGTTTAACCTCGTAGAATCCAGGAACCGAGTGCTGATATCGCTGTGTGGGTGGATACAATGTCAAGGATACAATGGATACAAGGTGGTGCCCTGTGGTCCTGTCCTGGGCCCTTGTTCTTGGTAGGCACACTGCTGTGTACCACTGAGCAGTGACAGTCCTTTGTTCCTCCAGAGGAACAGGTACAACTTGACCTCTTTTGGGGAAGAGAGTGGCCACGATTTTCTTTCTGACTCAGGGGCCACTGCACTTTTGTTCGGGGATTTTCATCAAGAAAAATCCACATTGTCAATTGCTGATTATTCTCTAGATCAAACTCGTAAATCCAGGATTCATTCCCCAGTACAGAAGTCAGAAATGTGTGTGGACTTGCCTCCCTTGGACCGACCAGCATTTCTTCACAACATCCAATGCGGATGCACTTTTCTTCATCTATCAAAGTGAGAGGCACCTGTCCCAATGAAACTTTCCCAACTCAAAGATAGTGATGTAGAATTTAGAACATTGCTGGCGATCCGTTCCATGGTGCCACTTCAATGTCCTTAAAAGTCGCTCGATTTTTTTTGAGAACTGTCTTTTCCACAGCAGTGATGTTTTCCTCAGTCACCGTGGTTGCCAGACTCCCACTCTTCTCCTTTTCTTTCGGTAAAGACCAGCTTCGTCTAAATGTTTAAAACTAGTGAAAAATTGTTGCACAGGAAGGAATAAGGTCCCCATGAGCCCATTACAAAAGCTCAAGGCTTTGAGCCTCCTTTAACCCACTTTTAAAACTATAGAAAATCTTCCTGTGACAGTGCTCTCTTCCCAGCTCCACAGCTGACTCCAACTGCATGCTACATGGACAGAGACAAATGAGGCCTCCCAAGATGCCGACAAGCCCAGCAAGTGGACCCTTGCAGGGATGAATCAGAAAGGACGCTGCTGTCAACTATACTTCTTGGAAGTGAACTAATGGGTTGTAACATAGTCTGTGTCAAAACTTTCATAGTGACCTCCATATACTCATTTCAGAAACACTGTAAATTCAGCATATATTAGTTATATATGTGGAAGTAAAATGACTTTATAGAATTTTTTAAAAATGAACTAATTTAGGGTTTAGAAGAAAAAAATTGGAATGGAGATAATAATTTTAGCTTACATTTCTTATTCTATTCAGTTATTATAAAAACTTGAAACTGGCAGAATAATCTTGCTAATACAAATGACAACAAATTCTGAGAGGTAACTGACATGTTCAAAGAATTCGTTTATGTTTCTTTTTACCAATAGCTCACAGTCCTGTGAATAACACTGATGTCCCTATGGAAACAACTGAATGCATTCAAGGTCAAGGAGAAGGTTACAGGGGCACCATCAATACCATTTGGAATGGAATTCCCTGTCAACGTTGGGATTCTCAGTATCCTCACCAGCATGACATAACTCCTGAAAATTTCAAGTGCAAGTGAGTAAAGTAGGCAACTGTTATAAATTTCCACAGATCTGGAGGGAAATGTGGCTAAAGTGATTACTTTTTACTAATTTCTGTGTTAGCCATCCTCAAACTTTAGCGTGCTCTGTGACAATAAGGAGCTAAAAGGCAGATAGATTTTTTCCTCCATCCAGAGATACTGATCCCTTAGTTCTGGGATTTTTCCCTCCAGTATGCATTTTAATAAATATTCTAGGTGATTCTGATTCAGAGCACTGATTTGCTATGCTTTGAGAGACGTATTCTTAGATTGTTTCTGATCACTGCTTTGCATATACAGGTCTATTGAATAAATCAGTTAATAGGAATGCTAGCCAGGTATGCTTCAAACTAGCGCTTTTTAAATTTCTGACTAGCTTTGGGTGAAATAACACATTTTTTCCTCTTACAATAAGAGGCCCACCTTGATTTCAATCAACATTTTAAACTGGGCCAGGTGTGTTAGTTCACACTTACAATCCTAACACTTTGGGAGGCCAACGTGGGAGGATCACTTGAGGCCAGAAATCCAAGAGTAGCCTTATCAACAGAGTGAGGCCCCTGTCTCTACATAAAGAAGAAAATAAAGTTAGCCAGGCATGGTGGCACAGTCCTATAGTCCTAGCTACTTGGAAGGCAGGAGGATCGCTTGAACCTGGGAGTTAGGGGTTGCAGTGAACTGTGATCATGTCTCTGCAGTCCGTCCTGAGCATCACAGTGAGAGTCTGTCTCAAAAACCAAACAAAAAAATTCAACGGATGAGTTTTCAGTTTTAAAGATCTATGAAAAATATTCTCTTTAAAAGCTTCAATGAATGTTTTCATTGTTTCTGGATTAGCTTTGAACACAAGGAATGTAAAACAATTGTCTAGATGAATCATTTGCTTGAGTATCAATTATATAGTTGTTTTATGCATTCTGTATAGCTGCTTTTTTTCACCACTTGACTTTTGTTAGACAGACAGAGCCACAATGCCATGTGTTTTTAAATTGTCCACCTTGTTATGAGGAACATAAAATGATTGCTTTGGAAATTTATAACACACGTGTCATTCATCGTGGCTTTGCTGAAACAGCACCTATAAATAACATATATTGACTTTATGTAATTGGATTTTAATAAGACAGCCTAACATTTTAAGATGCCCCATTCTCTGGAGGAGAGGAGAGATTGTGTGTGTGTGTCTATATGTGTTAGCTAATTCAGTAACTTATTTAGACAGTAAATATTTACCTTCACATTATTTTACAATAATGAATTTATAGTTGTTATTCTGGGTCTATGACCATCATTTCATTCATACCAATTCAATTTCTAATTTTGACCCTTGTGCTACACATCTCAGAAATATCAAGGCAGAAAAAAAAAAGAAAGTAAGAAAATACTACTTCAAAGGGACAAAGGAGGTAGAGTCAATGTCATTCATACCTTTTTGTTAACTTTTAATGACTGGGTGATACCCAATGAGCTGTGTATGTGCAGATACCCAAAGAACTTCACCTGCATAAAGAGAATGATTATAAAACTTTAATTCACAAGTTTCATAATTAAAACTTAATTATAAAAAGTTTAACAGTTATATCTTATTGGAATTTATACCATCCTTTCTTAATTAAGTTATTTGACCAAAATGATGAAAAATAAGTGTCTAGAAATGAAACTTGTGCTGTGTTATAACACCGATAAATTGGACTCAGTGTTCTCCTGGGAATATTGATTTACTATTTGTGATGTAGCAGAGCGGGTGTGCTAGGCAGGCGTCTTTAGTTCCATTAAACATCACTTGCCCCATTACTTGGATTCCTTACAAATGTAGTCTTGGAAAACATTGTCATTGAACTACATTGCCTCGGTGATGAATCTATATGAATTGTAAAATCATCCGTTCACTTTAGCAATTATGAACAATTCTTTCCTCAAGTAAAGGATGAGGCCTTAGGGAAAATATTTGAGCAAATCTTGGCTTTTATTATTGCTTAATCTAGATTAATGGGGTGCTTCTAAATACAGATTTTAATAGGGAACCAAAATTAAGACTTATGATAGCCATAGATTTTCACTTAATTATCTTGCCTTAAATTAAGAATCCAAAATAATTTAATTGAATAATTATTCATCTACAATTGCAAATTTGTGTGAATTTTGCATAAAATTTAATACCCATATTTATACTGCTATAAATTTTTAAAACACAAACATAAATTGCTTTAAAGGAAATAAAAGGCTTTTTCATCTTCTCTATTCTATGTTTAAGAAGGTGAAAAGTTTGAATATAATTTATAATTAAGGGCATTTATTATATAATTGGCAATCAATGTCCTCATATGAGTATCCTTAAATAATAGTTCATATCTGGACCTACTTTGACTAATATACTATTATTTATTGCTTTTCTAACCAATAGTAAACTTTTTCCTTAAAAATTTCTCGGCCCATTGGGTTTTAATAAAATTGGGTAGTACTTGTAATTGGACCTACATGATACAAATACTGTGTTCCAATAGATTACAAAGTAACTTAGTTAAATTATTAGCAAGGGATCTATGAAAAAAAGGTACATGCTTACTTACAATTAAAGATAATATTTCAAATATTTTATTTATAATAAATACACATTTTATTTAATATGAACCTTATATTAAGATAGAAGATTAATAAAATTATTTACATACATAGAATGTTAGCATAGACTTTTTATTAGTAGTAACTTTACATTTATAATTAAAATACTAGCAAAATGAAGACTGTACATGTACCATGTTACAACTTACTCTGTAGTTAGGTTTTATGTCCTATAATCAGACCTTAGCTTCACAGAAATATTCATAAAGATTTTTGGTAATCAAGAAGGAACTCCTCTACAATTAAGAGATATCTATGCAGCAAATTGAACAAATCAAAGATATACAGAATTCGAGAAAAAATAGCTATTTTTGTGGCAGCTCTTTCCATAGGTTGTACTTCTATTTTTAAGGAGAGTAGTTAATGCCTATTAGTAACCTTTCTGCTAAAGACAGATACTTTTTTTTTCTAAATTATATATGGGTCATAAAAATATAATAAATAATGGGCCAGTTCTGAAATGGTACTAATTGAAAGTCCAAATATGGGGACTGGTTAGAAGATTGTTGAGGTGCTGTTTCTTTCATGAAGCAGTAATGTCCGCATGTAACTCCACGCCTGTGAATGGAAAAAACAATAACTAACATCTGATAGCATTTGATCAATAAATCAAGCAGTGTCAGTGGTGTATACTAAAGTCTAAATGGTTAGAATTAAGTCACAAAGCTAGGAATTTAGGATTGACTTCACTGATGTAAAAACTTAAGTCAATTTACATTAACATGCTTATTCTTCATAGGGACCTAAGAGAAAATTATTGCCGAAATCCAGATGGGGCTGAGTCACCCTGGTGTTTTACCACTGATCCAAACATCCGAGTTGGCTACTGCACCCAAATTCCAAACTGTGACGTGTCAAGTGGACAAGGTAATAGCTGACATTTTGCAGGATGGGCATGATTAAATCCAGGGGAAAGGCCTATAGGGAGGACACATTTGACAGGGGAATATTTGTTTCTTGTTGCATCGCTTCTGCTGGGTAGCAAACCAAGCCACCAAGTCTGAAGTTGAATTTCTTTTACGTATTCATTCATTCAGCATTTATTTGTTTATCTGCATGTATCTTAGTGCTAGGCACTGGAGAGACATCATTAAACAAAACTAAATTCCCGCATGGAGCTAATGTCCAGGCGACAGAAAAAAAGCAATATAACAATGAGGGTGGGGATATTATGTTAGTTTTTGGTAAGTGGTAGAGACTAAAAATATCCCAGAGTTAGAGGAGAGGGATGTTGCTGTTTTATATTTTAATGTTCAGGGAAGATCTGACTTGTTAGGGAGACATTTAAGGAGGACTTGGGGCAAGTGAGTGAACAGGATATGCCTTGTACATATATATATATTTGTAGAGAGAGTTCTGTGAAGAGAAAACTGCAGATGCAAATGACAAGAGATGAGAGAGTTCTTGAAAAGTTAAAGAAGTAAGCACATCACTATGGCTGGTGCAGAGTGAGCACGGAGAAGAGTAGCAGGAGATGAATTTAGAGAGGCAATTGGATAAAATTGCATCAGCCTTGTCAGAAATGTAATGGTTGCACTTTTGCTCTGAAAGAGAAGGGGCTCTGTTGTAGGGCTCTGAGAATTTATGTGATCTGATCTCAGTTTTAACTGGCTCACTCAGGCTGCATTCTGGAAAACAGTCATTATTCTCAACAAGGGTTAAGACAGGAGAACCAGTAAAGTGGTTGTTTTGATAATCCATCCAAGAGACGAGAGTGACTCGGACCTAAGTGTTAGCATTAAAACTGATGTGTAGTGCTGGGGTTTGGGATAAATCACCACATACTTGGAAACATACATGCCAACAAGATAACTGTCTTAGAAAGTAGCAGTGAAGTCAGATTGAAATAAATTTAAAAAATAAATCGTTTGTTAAAGATTAATAATAAAGTTGAGCCCTGGGCATTTGTTTGTGTGAAATAAATTGCATTATAAGTTTTAAGCGATGATGACCATGATGATCATGGTCACGGTCAGTCTGGAATCATCTGACAAAACCAGGCCTAATTTAAAGCTCCATTTCATAGATTTATTGTCCTATGTGAACTTCTTCCATTCTTAACTTTTTCCTCAGTGCCATTGTTCATGAGCAACCCTGATAATGGAGTTGTAGGGGGATTAAGGGATGAGCCCTTTTCAGGCAATTTCACTATTCTTTGGCAGGTTTTAAAGGTCAGTTGGAAATAGAGTTGAAACCAATGATTAAAGGAAGTTTTGTACCAGTTAGTCTTCTGTGTTTCTGTCTCAATTACTTGAACAATTGCTGTTAATTTGTGAGTGATGGAAGGAAACAAGAATAATTGTTTTCTGAGCTTCTGGTGTGTATTAAGATATTTTTGTATCTCACTTACTAAAGGATCAGGCAATAGAACATAAAAGATTTTGATTCTGGAGTTGAAGCAGATGTTCATTGCTTATCTAATAAATTAATTAATTCTTCTAGTTGATGGAGAAAATTAGATTTATGGAATTGAAGTAACTTGTCTAAATTCTCAAATTGACACAGCTAGAATTAAATATGTCTCTTTTTACAAGGATCTTTTCCTTATTTCTTGTGGGACAATTTAAAAATGAAGAAGGCATAGACCTTCTACACCCGAGGTCCAGTGTTAGACAATTCAACATTTAGCTCTGAAATTTTAACTGGCTATTGTATGATACTGCTAAGCTAATGGTATGCATTGTTTTATATATATGTACAAGGTGTCCATAAAGTTGTTGTGCAATTAATTAATAATTAATTAATGGACACCCTTTATATATGTATAAATTGTAGATTCATTGTTATGTATGTCTACAGAACCTACACACAATTATGTATGAGAGGGTGTTGCTCCAATATTTTTTCACTTAACAGACAGTATAAATTCCACACACAGTTTGATGAGTTGGAAATCTTTATTCAAATCTTGCAATATCTGAATTAGCATTTATGCAAATACTTTCCCACTGGATATTAAAAAACAGTTAAGAAAACTGAAATTGCAGAATTTTTAAAATGCCAATGAAACACTTAATAAATTATGTAAAATACACATAGGGCAATTAAACAAAAAACAATCCATAACTTTAAGCATTTATATCAATGTCAATATCATAAAATAATGAAAACGAGTGATAGAAATTTCCAAATGTGAAAGGTTTGGGACTGAAATAAACCAAAAAAACACAAGAAAGAAAATAATTAAGATATAATTAGACATTTATAGGATAGAAAAAAGAAAAGGCTAAAACTACTGAAGAAATCAAAAGGATTATTTCTTTTTAACCAATTGACAAAATACGCAATTGTCTAACTGAATCAAGAAAGAGAGAAACCACAAATATATAATACAATAATTATCAAGATATAAATACTGATCAAAATAGGAAAGTTAGAAAATATGAGGTTATTTTATTCAACCTCATATAAAACTTTGAAAATGTGAATTAAATGATAATAGGAAAATTCAAATTACTTGAATTGACCCTGATAGAGAAAGAAAGCTTAAACATACCAACTCCTATAGAACAAATATGGAAATCTGTAAAAGAATTATTCCATCAGACAAATAGCAGGTGCATACGCACCTGAAGGCCCGATAATCTCAATGCTATTGAATTGCCCCAAATTACCATGTATAGTAAAACTTCCAATTAATTTTAAGATGAAAGTATAATATTGATACTTAAACATGATGAAGATAGCACAGGAAAAAATAACCAACTGCGAACCTATCTCATAAGTTTATGTGAAATTTAATAAACAAATCTTAAATGACATTTGAATGAACAGTCCAATAAAGAAATTAAGAAAACAACATTTTGACCAAGTGGAGTTTAGTCTAAGAATACAAAAGTGGTTCAGTATTGGAAACCTATTAACAAAGTTCATTTTGGATGTAAGAAAAACAATTATATGAGAAATCTGATATTCTGAAAGAATTTTAGATTCTGAAATTCCTGTGGCAAAACTCACCATCCTCATAAGTGTATTCAATTAAATAAAAATTTATGGGTTTTACATATCCACATATACATAGTTATACATATTCATGGATCCACATATATGCATTTAGACCTATATAGAAACTTTCTAAACATCTATGTTCATATTTTAACCTCCGCATATATAGACACAGATACTCCCCACATATATCCTTCCATAAAATATATTGATATATATGTGGGTATATATTCACATATATCAATCATAAAATTACTACCTAGTTAATGGGGAAATATTAGAAACATTCTTGTCAAAGTAAGAGAGAACAAGTATTTCTACTTTCTCCATTACTACTTAATTTTGTAAGTATAATTTAACATTGTCTTCCTCATTAACATTGTATTGAAGATATTATCCTATGTAATTAGAGAAGAAAACAAAGAAAAAACACAAAGAAAAAAAAAACTCCATGATAATTTTATAATAGTATTATGACTGAATTGAATCGATAAAATATTGACTAAGTAGAAGGGTCAGGTGGAATTACTATACAAATATCACTAACATTTATATTTAAGACTGACGATTTAAAGAGAAAAGTGTATCTATAACTACAAAACTGATTGAAATTTAGGAACAAACTTAGAAAGTAATGTATAAAATTAATATGATAAAAATTTTAAGTGACTCCTGACAACCACAGAAATGTACTTTAATACATACATTCCTTGTTGAGAGGATAACTCAGGATCATAAATATATAAATTCTACAGAGGCTAATCTATATATATGTAATGTGATTTTGAGGAACATCAATAATTTTTATGGCATTAATTGATTCGATTCTAAAATTCTCTTGGAAAAATAAACGTGTAAGCATAATAACGAAAACCTTGAAAAAAGGAGCAATTAGAAAAAATTAATGCTATCAGAAATTAAAATATTTTACAAGGTTTTTATAACTAAAATAGCATAGTTCTGTCACATGAATAACTTGAAATATTAAAGTCCAGGTAGAGACTCAAATGGAGATACATTAAAAATATGGCAGTTTATACCACTGGGTAAATTATGAAAATAAAATAATGAATCAGCATGTTAGCCATTTAGAAAAATAATAAAATTAAATCCATGCCCAGGATTTTACCTGAGAATAAACTCAAAAGATCAGTGTATAAACTGTGAAAGATCAGAATGTAAGAAAGAAAACCGCATAGGTTGTGGTTCAACGAGGCCACTGCTGCAGCAACATGCGAAAACATATGCAAACAGTTGTTTGTTTGATTTTCATTTCAGCATTATCTGTAATAGCAAAACCCCCCAAATGTACTGATATTCAAAAGAGGAAGAATTCTGTGGCCTTGGATTAGGAGGAATCAGTGGTTACTCATAACAATGAGAGGTAAATACGCCCACCCACCCACACAAACACACGTGGCCCAGCTGTACCAAAGGAAAGGGAAAAGAAATTATGAAGTGCTCAGAAACTCACACTCCCCTTTTTTTCAAAAAACTGTAACCCACATGTAAACAATAGGAAAATATTAGATAAACCCTTTTTAGGGACATTGTACAAAACACCTCATAAATTCTCCTCAAAACTGTTAAAGTCATCAAAAACAAAAATAAGTCTGGGGGTCTCGGTGCCCATAGCACAGTGGTTGTGGTGCCAGCCACGTACACTGAGGCTGGCGGGTTTGAACCCAGCCCGGGCCAGCTAAACAACAATGACAACTGCAACAAAAAATAGCCGGGTGTTGTGGCAGGTGCTGTAGTGCCAGCTATTTGGGAGACTCAGGCAAGAGAATCGCTTAAGTCCAAGAGTTTGAGGTTGCTGCGAGCTGTGATGCCATGGCACACTCAAAAAAAAAAAAAAAGGAAAAGAAAAAAAGTCTGAGGAATTGTCATATCTATAGGAGCCTTACAAAACATGATGAGTAAATAAATGTAATGTGGCATGATCTGGAATCCTGGAACACAAAAAGGCTATTGAGTGCAAACTAAGAATATGTAAACAAAGGATAGACTTCCCTTAATAATAACACATCAATATTATTCAATGGTTATGACAAATCTGTCCTACTAACGTGAGATGTGAAAAGCAGGAGAAACTGCATGGTACATGAGAACTCTGTAACATTTTCATAACTTTCCTATAAACCAAAAGCTATTCTAAAATCAAAGGTTTACTAAAAAAAATCTAGCACGTAGCCTATATTGAAATAAAAGGATGATGGCTGTGGAGGTGGTAGGGAAGATCTCTGCAAATAATGTATTCAACCAAACACAGAAGTAAAAAGCAAAAATGTACAAGAGCAGCTCTGATACACTGTGGTGCACAATTCTTTGCATCGGAATTTACTATCTAATAATCAAAGGTTTAGTCCTTCCTAATGAAGAAAGAAAGAAAGATAGCATTACGAGAGAGAAAGGGGAAAAGGATAAGGAAAATCTCTTATACAGAATGCCAACTAAGGAGTATTTAATATATGAAGAAATGCTAGAAAAATAACCATTTTGCAACCAGCATAGTAATAACCAACTCATTTTGTGAAAATTTGTTCGGCACAGGAGGTTTTGTTAAATACAGAGAGAAGTGTTTCCTTTATGCCTCTTAAGCAAGTGATCTGAGAAGGATGAAGAAGTGTCGCTGCTGCAGCATTCCTGTCAATGTAACTTGATTTTATTCATGAGAAAATAATCAGGCAAATTGAAATTAAAGAGCATCTGTAAAACAGCTGGTTTGGGTGACTCAGCATGTCAATATCATGGAAGACAAAAATCAAAACACAAGCAATGTGCCTTGTATATTATGCTTGCAGCTTTTCTATGGAATGAAATTTCTCATTAAAAAAATTGGGAAATATGTATGTTCTAAAAATTATCACTTCTTTGGTATCCCAAAGGGCCACTCACTTCTTAAATTAAAAAAAAAAAAATTATGACTTGAAATATTTGAATTAGCATATTCCTTTATTTTGATGAAGATATTTAAGACTTTTTGATCTGTACAGATTTCGGAGAGCTTCATTTAAATTTTTGTTGGTTTTCATGATTCCATGTTTTAAAATAATGTTCTTTGGTCCTCCCTAATATTTACTAGTCTTCTTTCTGTGTCTTTTGTGTCTAGATTGTTATCGTGGAAATGGCAAAAACTATATGGGTAATTTATCCAAAACAAGATCTGGACTAACGTGTTCAATGTGGGAAAAGAACATGGAAGATTTGCACCGGTGTGTAAATTTTTTTTTCAATATATAGAATGTAGTGATAAAGACAGATAGTATATTTAAATGTATACATTGCTCTATCTTTCTGTTTTTTTATGTATCATAGTAAGCTAACAAAAACACTAGACTGATTTTTTCTATACAACTCAATTTAACATCGTCTTTCCTTGTAGCAAACTTTTAAATATGCATTTCAAGTTAGCACATGTTTATTGAACATTTACTATGTGGTCTGTACAGTAACTGGCACTATGGGGAACTTCAACAAAAAGTCGGCACATGTTCTGGTGCAGGGTTCTTCCTCCCGGACCTCACCCTCTAGGATGAATGCAAGCAAACAGGGAACACCATATTGTATTGTGTATTATGAAAACCATGAAAGCGAGCGTATCTGTTGCTATGGCAATGCAAAGATGTGCCTACCCAGACTGAAACGGTCAGAAGGCTTCCTAACAGAAGGGACATTAGCTGGGACATCGATGAGGAGGAGGAACCGGCCAAGAGGTTCAGAAGAGGAAGAATATACTAGGCGGAAGAAGTAGCAAGTGCAAAGGCTGAAACACTGAAGTGTGAGAAAATGAAACATAATTTTGGTAAAGCTAAGAGTGAGCTAAGAAATTTAAATTTTATCTGAGAATTAAAATATTTTATTAAAGAATTTTAAAGAAGGGGTGATGCCTGTGGCTCAAAGGAGTAGGGCGCCGGCCTCATAGGCTGGAGGTGGTGGGTTCAAAGCCAGCCCCGGCCAAAAACTGCGAAAAAAAAGAATTTTAAAGAATTGGCACAATTAAAATGAAATGCTGATTTCACCACTGCTACTTTTAAAAGCATTTTTGGAAACATGCAGTGATGGTGGTGGTGCCCATAGTTTTAGTGTGCGCTGCCTGCATACACCCAGGCTGGTGGGTTCAAACCTGGCCCAGGCTAGCTAAACAACAATGGCAACAACAATAACACAAAAAAAATAGCCTGGCTTTGTGGCAGTTGCCTGTAGCCCCAGCTACTTGGGGAAGCTGTGGCAAGAGAATCGCTTAAGCCCAGGAGTTTGAGTTTGCTGTGAGCTGTGATGTCAGGGCACTCTACGGAGGGTGACATAGTGAAACTGTCTTTAAAAAAAAAAAGAAGAAGAAGAAAAGGAAAAAAAGAAACATGCAGTGGTGGGTGGGGTGGATTGCTCTTACAAATCTGTGAGAGAGATGATTTTTCCCACCTCTTCTTAAGTCTTCATTTGGTGATTTACGTTAGAAGCTTGAAATTTTCATGGTGGGAGTATTTACTCCACTACAACGACGGACTCATCCTCAGCATACTAGACTTAGACTGAGGACCAGTTCCTCAACATTTACCAGCTTGCCACCGGAAACATACAATGTATTTACTTAGGGACCCTCATTGTTAATAATTCTTAATTCATGGAGGGTAGGTTTGACTTTTGGAAACCATTTGTAAGAAGTTGATCGATGATAAACTTTCAAGGTACTGTTTTGGTTTAAGGAGGAGGTGCAGCTGGTGGCTTTGAGCTCTGACTGTTAAAATAGACATGGGTTCAAATGTCAACTCCACTCTTTCTATGTTCTTTTTGTTCAGATTAATGTAAGGGTATATATGATTAGGTTACATTATTTACATTGGGTAGGCCACTTAGGAGTTATAGTTGAGTCTTTCACCCAAAATGTGTGCCACGTCACCTGCATTGTTCCAGTAGGTGAAGTAGGTGAGAGCTTCCTGGAGGAACCCCTGTGCCTCCTCTTCCCTCTTCTTGAATTTGATTGTGTTTTCCTCTTGTGTGGGCCTACAGTTGTTCATTTACTAGATTCAAATTAGCATTGAGTACATGGGGTGCTTGCTTTTTCATTCTCAAGATACTTTCCTAAGGAGAATGTTTTCTTTATAAACCATGTGGCCCTAGACAAATTAATCAACCTCTCAGGATTTCAGTTTCCTCAAATGTAATAAAGCATAAACTTAAAATGTATCTCATGAGATTGGTCTAAGGTTGTGTCTGTAAAGACTGCAGCAGAATTTTGCACACAGCTGGTACTATACGTGGTGTGTGCTATTGTTCTTTTTCCAGAAAATGAACCTTGGCCTGGAAATTTAGTCCAAATTTCAACGTTCAAACTCTCTTTGCAATTTCATTTAAAATGATACCTTAATCAAATTTGAGCTCAGTGGCAATTAATAACAAGACAAATTCAGTTATAAGTCCAGCTTTTGTGAATTCATTGTGCTAATCATGCTTCATATGTATCTGAAATGTGAACAAATACTTCTGCCATGGCTTGTGTTTTCTGTGTATTTTCTATTTTTGATCTTTGCCATCTGCTTGCTTTAGACACTGTTTCTGTGGAGAGGCATCTTTACCTTCCACTGTTATTATTAAATAGAGGCAAAGTTATAAAATGCCTCATCATTTTCTATATGATAATGACAAAGCCCCATCCCATATTTCTGAATTAGATAATATGCTTCAAACTATAAGAACAACAGCAGCAAAAAACCCCCGAAATCACCCAAAATAAGTAAAATTCATGCTAAGTAGAAGTTCGTGCTGTAGCTACATTGAGAGAAATATGGTAGGATTATATCTTCTTGCAGTAGTTTGTTTCTCTTGGATGGAGTGAGCATTCTGTGATGTTTGAAGCTTGTTGTTTATGCAGCCATATCTTCTGGGAACCAGATGCTAGTAAGCTGAACAAGAATTACTGCCGCAATCCTGACGATGATGCCCACGGCCCCTGGTGTTACACTGGGAATCCTCTCATTCCGTGGGATTATTGCCCTATTTCTCGCTGTAAGTACAGTTAGGTAACTTTTCCATTTTGAATATGCCATATATCCTCCAAAACAATACCTTCATCCGAGTTGTAAATAATATAGGAGGTCTGGAGTGGATCCTCAAATGAGGATGCTTTCCAGAGATCAGCACACACAGACACCGCCTCGTACACCACACAGAGACACGCCACTTCTCTTTCTCTCAGCAAATTCCCTAGTCCTCTGAAAGACTTTTGAACAGATCTGAAGTTTTATCTTTTTCTCATACCTTTAATCCAAGACTAACAAGAGCCTGGAGATTTCCACCCACTTGTCTAAATCCAAGATGGCTTTGTTAAAAGCGCATTGGTGCATAAAGTAAAAGATATATGTAAAATATATTATGCATGTTTGATGCATTTCATATAAAATGCTCGTCTTTTATACATCATGTAAAAAAGCCTCTACATATCAATAAAAAAAAGCTGTGATAACTCAGGAGAAATAGGAAGAAAATGCATCTTCAAAAATATACTCAAAAAATAAAAGACATTAAAACTTCCTAGAAAGAGAACAAACAATGAAACTGAGAAATCGCTATTACCGAGTAGGTTTGCAAATAAAATGATTGTTAATATCCAATATTAGTGAGGGCTCAGAGTAATCAGTCTTTCTCAATACTGTTCTATTTTTTTGAGGGTGAATTGAAAATCCTGTCTGGAAGTAGCTTTGGGAAAATGTATCAAAAGTAATAATATTTTTGATATACATCAAGATTTTTCAGCCTTGGCACACTCAACATTTTGGGCTAATAATTCTCTGTTGTGGGAGGCTGTTCCATGTATTACAGGATGTTTAATGGTTTTGTTGGCCTTTATCCACTAGATGCCAGTAGCATCACACCTGCTTGAGTCACGGCACTCCAGAGATTGCCAGTGTTCCCGGGATACAAAACCAACCCCATTGAGAACCATTAATATATTGAGAGAGAAATGCGTCTTTAACATGTTATTGAGTTAAAAGTCCTTTTATAATGCTGTGTCAGTAGTAAGAGACCATTTTACTGTTTGAAAATAGTATTTGTATTGTAGCTATTGGTGTCATAGCTGTATGTTTACAGCAAACATCCTTAACCATGATATAGAAGTATTTTCTTTTTTTAAAAAGGATGTAAATTCAAAGAGAGCCTCATTTTTAACAACATTTTCCTGTGATACAAGCTTGTAGCAGCAAGTACTCTGAAAGTAAGAGGCAAGAATACTCTACAAGGAGTGCTAATAATATTGCTTTAAAAAATGAAATACAAACATAAATCTGTTTTTCCAGAATGTATATTACAGAATAATTTTCACCTAAAGTGGAATCACTACTCTCATTTCATGAAATTGTAGCATAAAAAAGACTAACCTATTAAAAATTATGATAATCAAATATACTGATCTTAAGACTTGGAAATACTTTATTTTTCAATAGGTTGGGAAAGTCTTTACAATAATAAATATTTAAATACCTCAGGTATTTGCAAATAAATGGTATTTTAATTATCATATTTTTATTTTATCAGCCATCATAGCTTTTCAAGTTAATTAGTGTTTCCTTCATGGTCTAAACTTGTACCATATTTGAGTTTGCATAGGTCTTGAAAATGATCTCCCAGGAAATAGTTCTTTCAAGTTTTAACAAACCCAAGAACAAGCATATCTATCCAGAGAATGCCATGCCAAAAAAACAAAAGGAAAAACTGGTTAAGGATCATTTTTCCTAAATGTTAGTAGTACATCACTGTATCTTTTGAAGTCCCTCTGATGAATAATGGAGGCTGATAGACTGACTGTACATTGATTGAGAAAGAAAAAGTCAGTGATCTGGCTTCAAAAATGGGTTACATTGCTTCCTCTGCAGAATCCCAGATTTATAAAACTCACAGCAGCTCCATCTAGCACATACATATTGTGTAGAATAAAATGTTCTCGGAGAATCTTCGGGCACTCTGATTTGGTTTATACGCCTGACTAAGGGAAATAGGACTTCAGTAATTTAAAAGTTTTCAAAAAAATTTTTTTAAACTAATATTTTTAAACTAAAAGTTGGTAATGCGTTATTGTAAGACTTCAGGGTATTTCTAGTGTTTGAGTAAATGCTATTGTAGATAACTCATTTTTATTTCGGTGTATACCTAACATTAATTTCAATAAAGATTTTCACACTGTCATTTTTCCAACTAATATTTATAGCCTGGGTTCATTAACATTTTCTCGCTGGCGCAAGACTAGTAAAATTTATCTTTTGAAGATTTGATTTAGTATTATTTATATAACTGCAGAGACTGTACAAATCATTTTCACACTGTACATTTATTTTTCTTATAAAACATGCAGGAGAAATTTTTTTCTAAAATGCTCACAAAATAATGTTCAACATACTCTAATCTTATCTAATATGCAAACATATAATGTAGAAATGCCTGTAAGTTTGTGTCTGCACTCACACTTAGCATGTCTTAAAAAAAATATTGTGTACTGAGAGTGTCATCCTTCAGAGTGTCAACTCCGACTTCCTAAGAATTCCTGAGTTATCATCCTGTAAGTAACAGCCTTGGGCTGTTACTCAACCTACTATGACTTATTTTCTGTATTTGTAAAATTGTATAATTAAAGTACCTATCATATACTGGCTATTGCAAACAGTGTCTGTTGCATAGTAAACACTCAAAAACTTACCTTCCATCTCCGTTTTAATTCAATAATTTGTTATATTTTATTGTTCTGCTCTTATATGCAAAGCCCTATATAATAATATGCTAGGTAGACAAAAATATATAAACACTTTTTCCTCAAATAGTTTATGGTATAGGGTGGAGACATTTCTGTAAACAATCATAAAGCAATATAATCATGTACTAAATACATATTGATATATAAAATGATAATGGGAACACAGATGTATGCCTAGAGAAATATGTGGTATTCATAAAGTTGAATTTGAATTGAAATTTTAAGAATACAGTAAAAGAAAGATTTCTTCATGTTTTCAGTAAGAGTCCATGTTTGGTTCTCAATCCGGACAAACACACACACACAGACACACACACACACACACACATCTACTCTTCCATAGGTAAAACTTTTCTCATTGACATGTTTTCTTTCCTCAAATTTAACTTGAACCAATACAAAATCAGATTTGTTTCACATATATGGTTCAGACTTGAGTAAGCTTATAGAGATAGTGGGGTAAGTAAAAGAAGAGAGACGAGAAAAGTATTGGATACTAAAATGGAAAAGGCCTAGAAAGTAGTTTCTCAACATTTTGCTCTCAGTATACACAGAAGAACTACAGCGTGTTCTAAGGAATTCAGAAACCAGCCACCTGCTTAGCATCTCCAGAAATCTGATTGTTAATGGTATTTCAGTTTGTTCTGAAGTGTGAGAAATATTAGACTAGAGGAAACAAAACATATGTTTACTAAAACCCCACATTTATAACGTCTACAAATTTTTAAAACTTTTAATATCTTAGTAAGATGGAAGAATGAACCAGCACTTAGCATGATGCTTAGAAATAAGAAATTAAATATGCAATTTAGGATAGAATGAATACTTTAGTCTTTCTCATCACAACATAAGAAATAAATATTTACTTATTTAACATTTTCAAGTAGTTGATTTGAGTGGAAAAACCAATATCCTTGAAGCTTTCATGATCATAATGTGCCTCAATCTTAATGTGTACTGTGAACTCAAATACTGACCTCTGCTGACTCTAACACCAAACCCTCCCTCAGGGTAAGCTAAGGGGAAAGGGAAATGATGCAAACTTCTATGTTCACCTTTACCCTTACTCATTTAAAATAGCTACAGCTAGAAAATGAAGGTAATAAGCATGTATCAATTCTCTTAACTATCCTCACAAAGAACAATCACAACTGCATCTATTACAAAGAAATCCATCTGCCATTATCGTTCTGCTGCTGGTTTATTGAGCTCAGGGCATTTCCAGGGATTAACAACCATCTGGGTCTAAATAGTGCCTGACTGAACTCTGTGCCATCAATTCTGAACAGTCAAACGTTAAGCTCCAGGAAATGTCTTGTGTCTCATTTATTACAGCATAAGTATTTCCAAATCCCAGCATCTTCCAAGCCTTTTTCTTTGCAGCAATTAAACCCCAATAGAGATGAAAAAGTAGAAAGTTATGAGGTTTTAGTTAGAATTAATTTGTAGTTTTTGGTGTTCTCTTTTTCTCATACTTTTTTATTAGCATCTGGAAAAGCCAATCCTTGAACTATTCTGACAACAGTGATATTTTGTGAAATTAATGATATTTAGTGAAATTAATTTTTATTCTTTAGGCTTTTTGAAAAGATTAAAAAGAAGTTTTCAGAAAAAGTTTAAATGATCCAGGTTACAGTAAAAACAAAAAAGGCTGTATGAAGGGTCCAAGCAAATATATGCATTAGTCACATTCGATGACGTGTTCGTTGTGTATGATGTTGGGAATTACGGTAGACTGACATAAATCCCAATGCCAGCCGTGAACTTCAAGCTACCATCGGTCATCAGACCACACACCTGAGAACATTCATAGTGATATAACCGAACTCTCCTCACATCACCTAAAATGTCAACCAATAGAAGTGATACACAGTTACTTAAGAGTACTATTACATTTTATCTTTAGATAAAATGCCAAGAATTTTAGTAAAAGTTTTAACCTATGGATACTTGAATTTTGGAAAATAGTTCTATTTTATATAATATAAATATGTACATACGAATTATTATCTATATGTATTTTTTACAGGTGAAGGTGATACCACACCGACGATAGTCAATTTAGACCGTAAGTAATCTGTCAAAATAGAAGGTAGATCTCATGCTCTGTGTGTCAGCAATGACGTCAGTATTGCCTGCATAGAAAATTGTCCTGTCGCTATATTAACTGCCATCAGAAACAGGAGTTAATCTATTGGTGTTTAGTTACAATTTTTTTCTATATGTAGATGAAAAGGAATTTCAAAGGCAACTGCATACTGAATGTCAAAATTCAATTCTCTGTCACAAAATCTATAAACGGATATATGTGATTTTGAAAAAAATCATTTCTATTTACATTTAATTGGGAGTACAATGTAGAGAATGAATTGCCTTAACATACACTGCCCTTTAAATAAGATCAGGATGCTGCAGTCAGAAAATTGGGGAGTTACTCAGCGTTTCTCTTCTGTCCCGTTTGTAAAGCTTTGCCCACCCTACGGTGTACCAGGGAAGGGGCCACAACCTGAGAGGGTCACTGAATCCTCTATTTAAGAATCTGTTGGGAGCCGCTTGTTTTTGATTTTCACATATTTCTGGGGCTGAACAAAGTGACTCAAGTGTTTTGATGTAGAAGGCCACCTGCTGTGCCCCAGGCTTAGGAAGCGAATGGAAATCTATCCTAGACCATGGACACAAGCGGGAAGAATCAAGCCGGGAACTCTGAGGAGGGTTAGGAAAATGCTACTCTAAAGCATTCCATATGCTGTCGTTTGGATAATAAAATGATTGAAATAATATCCAAGTGACATAATTATTATATCTAAATTATTATGTTTCAAAATAGCTCTACTGCAGAAATTCAGGAATAATAACCACAGATTGTTTTGTTTATTTCATTGCACTCAGTTAGAAATAACCATCATGAATAACATTGGTCCATTTTATGTTGAGGATGGTAAGGGAAATACAACATTAGCATAGAGCTAAGGAGCTTATTCCTAGTATCAGGGGAGCAAAGCTGCTGTCACTTTCGTGGCAATTCGGTCTGCCTTGAATTGATTAGTTTTACTGTGTCACTCTACCCCTCATCTGAGGATGGCAACACCGGAGGCTTGATAGGATACTGTGGTCATATAATACTACTCTTTCTCCAAAATGTGCTTTGAATGAAATTGCAGTAGTTGCATTTATCTAGTTATCATTGTGTTTGAGAAAACTGAGAGGCACTGATTATTTTGAAGTGTTCTGTCATAATGGTATGTTTGGTCCTGGTTTCAGATCCTGTAATATCTTGTGCCAAAACAAAACAATTACGAGTTGTAAATGGGATTCCAACACGAACAAATGTGGGATGGATGGTTAGTTTGAAATACAGGTAATTATTAATAGACACAAATCAAACTTCCTTTGACAACTGGAAATGTCATATTCCCAGAAGTATGGTTACACGCGGCTGTGAAGGTTGTCTCCTCTGCAGCACTCCCAGCTGACGAGGGAGATGAGAGGGCTGCCACGTTCCACGTGCCGGACAGCACAGTCTGGGCTTTGCAATTTGTGCTTCCAGAGGTCGTGCCTTTTAAAACGTTCACAAAGTGCCACATGTGCAGACTTTGTCCCTGAATTCTCATGGATGCTTCGATTTTTATTAAGCAAAGAGCAACTATATAGAGGACCTATTTATTAGTGTCCTTAAAATCATGATGCTAGTTGTTTTCTAACATGTCTGTGAGTAATGATGTCAGGAATTTTATATTTATTTTTAATGTCTGACTGTTTCCTTGTTATTCAAATTAAAATGGCAATTTTTTATTCTGGAATATTATCATTATGAAAATGGTTCACAAACTATGGTATAGTGATAGTTGAATAGTTTTCTTTTTTTTTGAGACAGAGTCTCACTATGTCATCCTCAGTAGAGTGCTGTGGTGTCACAGCTGACAGCAAGCTCAAACTCCTGGGCTTAAGCGATTCTCTTGCCTCAACCTCCCAAGTAGCTGCGAGTACAGGTGCCTGCCACAAACGCCTGGCTATTTTGTTGGCATAGTTGTTTGTCATTGTTGTTTAGCAGGTCTGAGCCGGTTTTGAACCCGCCAGCCTTGGTGTATATGGCTGGCACCCTACTCACTGAGCTACGGGCGCCGCCCTGTTGAATAGTTTTTAATATCATAATAAACTATAAATTTGACATGTTTTTCTCAATACTCTTAAGAATCAATGGTATGTTCCATAGAAAATCATTTTGCAAATTGTATTGTTAAAGAAAATTAAGCTAATAATTATGTCATAAGGAGTAAATATTAAACATGTAAGTTAAGTTAAAATCTAATCTTACAGTTTTTCATACACTACATATATTATTCTGTATGGTAATCAGGATGATAAAAATATCTGTGTTTTTATTTGTCTCTATTAGAACTTCATCATATGGAAGCACACCCCCAAATAGACCTGTATTCTAGTCGCATTTTCTCTTATTTTCTAGATATTTCATGTTTCTCCCTCTTACTGTTCCCACTGCATGTTGTGGCTTTCCTTCATGTTTAATTCCTGAAATTTCCTTCTCATTCTTAAACTCTCAACTGAAGTATCTCCGTTTTAAGGAAACGCTCTGTGTTCATTTACCCCCGGCATCCTAAGCTAGAGGAGGGGAGCACACCTCTTAATACCACTGAGTCACAGTGACATAAAAATAGAACAGAGACCACTTGAAACTGAAGTCTGCTATGAATAAACCAATTCTTGAGAAGCAGATGACATCCCTTGATATTTATGTGCGTAGATCACCAGAATGTTGTAAAAGATACCAAAAGTTCTCTTTTCCCCAGGAATAACCCATTAGATTTTATAAATATTTATGCCAATAATTGTAGTGTAGCTGTCCTAAGTATGTAGTACTGAAATAGAACTGTGAAACTAACCAGAATACGAAGCTGATTGTGCAATATAAAGATTTCTTAAAGACTAGAACCTTTTGGAATGTTTAATTTTTTTATTACGAAAAATGTTCCAAAAATCAACATCTCTGAGTTAATTGGTGATTCTTTCCTGATCTCATAACCACAAGGGAAAAACACATATACTTCTGAGTTATTTTTATCAAAAAGAGAATATATCAGACTACTCCTTTGGTCATGTTTGTGGAGAAACAGATGAAACCCCTTTTCATCAGATCAGAGTACTATAAACGTTTAGAAATGTCTTTTCCTTTTAAATCCAAGTTCTTAGTAACAACAGCTGTTTAGTTTTTCTTCCAAAACACATACTGTGAGGAATAGAAATTAAAACTCGATATATACTCTTATCCTCCTGTGTGGCAAAGGCCATAAATAACTGTGGTCTTAGTCTGGGAATCTTCTAGTATTACTCTCTGAAGCACTGAACATCTGTACTCTTTGGAAATGTAAATTGAGAAAAATCATAAGCTTTCCTTGTCTCTGCCAAAAAAAATAGATTTACAAATTTTGGATTTCAGCAAATAAATGCACTAGTATTTATAATTCTTTACAAGTATTTTACAGTTTCCTAGATGATTTGTCTTTCAAAATTGTTTCACTTTATCAATGAAATATCATTCTATATTGCCAGTCTTACACTGAACTAACAAGTCCAAAATAATTTATAATTTAAGTTAGTATATCAAAACTAAATAATGTTAGTGAAATTAGGAAATATTATACCAGAGGTATTTGCTGCTACCACTGAATGGTTTTCAGGGTTTAAATAAAAACTAAAATTTTCATTTTTCATAATCGAACACTGAATTAAAAGAGGTCCACTCTTTTTTGTTTTAATTGTCCTATATTTGTAGCATGTACTTTCACAAGGACAGATGAGCATACCCATAAATGTACCTGGTGGGAGTGGGTACTGGTACTGATTGAGTTCTTAGACAAAAGTAAAATAGATTTCATAAAATTGTAATCACGCTATGAAACAAATGTTTCTGCTACAGTCCCCAAATATTCACCCTTTAGATAAAAGAACTACTTGCATCCCAGTTAAGTTCATGTCTACATTTTCTTCTGCAGTGCATTTATTTTGAACAAACGGAGCCATAGGTTTTGCATTAATTGGCAGTCACTCTTTCTGCACAGATGTTACTTGTTTCTCTCTCCTCTTTCTCATAGAAATAAACATATCTGTGGAGGATCATTGATAAAAGAAAGTTGGGTTCTTACTGCAAGACAATGTTTCCCTTCTCGGTAAAGTGTTTTTAAAACTAATAATTGTGGTGAGCTTTTAAAATACAGTAGAACCTTTACAGTTGACCACCTAATTTCACAGACCAGACGCACACCACAGGCATGTGTCAGTATAGTAGACCTACTTCCTTAGGTTGATCATTTTCTTTTTTTTTCTTTTGAGACAGAGTCTCACTCATCAACCCTAGGTAGGGTGCCATGGGTTGTCATAGCTCGCAGCAACCTCAGTCTCTTGGGCTCAAGAGATCCTCTTGCCTCAGCCTCCCTGGTAGCTGGGACTACAGGAGCCCGCCACAACCCCTGGCTAGATTTCTGTATTTGGTAGAGATGAATCTTGCTTTTGCTCAAGCTGTTCTTGAACTCCTGAGCTCAAGCAATCCACCCACCTTGGCCTTCCAGAGTGCTAGCATCACAGGCATAAGCCACTATGCCTGGCCACCACCTCTATATGTTGACCAGGTTCTTACAGTCCCTTGGGTGGTCAACTTGCAGAGGTTCTACTGTGTGTGTGTGTGTGTGTGTGTGTATTGCACATATATGTCTTTATATAGCTTTTATGGATAGAATGTGTATTTATTTTACAGACTGACTAGTATGGGCTGAACAAATTAATTTCTTTTTAAAATTTAGCTTACAAAACATACTTTGACTTCATTGATACTTACTCACAGGGCTACTTTAGTTCACCTCTTTTTACCATTAACATTATTCTCACTTGAGGGGAAATTTGCTAGATTTATATAAATAATTTGTATCTCCACTTGCTACTTGCACCCCGCATTTCAATATTCAATAGCAATTAATTTTCTGATTATCAGCAGACCTTTTTGACCTTGACTTCTTTCTCATTGTATGGTCAGCCTCAGAATCATTCTGGGCATAATTTTGAATGACAGTTGGTCTAAGGAAAAGATACGGAGAGAGCATTTGCAACTTACTTTCTGCTTCTCCTCAAGGTCCCTTTGATTTTGTTTGTGCACAACTTCAATCCCATTACCGAACCAAATATATACATACTTGAGATAAATAAAATGAGATTTTCTTTAAAATCAGAATTCAGGTAGAGCACGTTACCTGGGAAATCTTCACAAGGGACTTACTCTTCAGCAAGCAAAATCAAGTTTTTAATAAATCATTTAGAATTCAGCAATTTAAAAGCTATTTCTGTTTATGTATGCTTGTAATAGTCAGAATCTTCTGTAACAAATGTGTTGCTCTTTATTATACTCTGAAGTGTATTTTAAATTTAAATTGTTTATCTGCCTTTACAAGCTAAAATAACCATAGATAGGACTAACATTGCATAATTTTGAGTTGTATTTTTTATTTAAAATTTTTACTTAGAAACAAAGACTTGAAAGATTACGAAGCTTGGCTTGGAATTCATGACGTCCACGGAAGAGGAGACGAGAAACGCAAACAGGTTCTAAATGTGTCCCAGCTAGTATATGGACCCGAAGGTTCAGACCTGGTTTTACTGAAGCTTGCTAGGTTAGTTACTTTAGACTTTTTATTTTTAACCTAGACTAGAATCACTGAAGCATTTTCCTTAGCTGTGTGTCTATTCCTCCTCTCTTGCATAAATTTGTTATAAAAGCATATGCCACATGGCTTTTATATATACGCCTCTGAATATGTATATATGTGTATGAGTTTGTGTGTGTGTGGAGATAGACAGACTGTTTGTAAAATTTTCAAGAATGAATGAAGTTGAGCTAACAATCTAATTCATCTGCTTTAAAGCTTAGTGAGCAATTATTTGCTACCTTTAAAAAGTAAAATAAAATATAATAAGTAGCATTAGACATTCTTAATATTATAGCAATAAATGACTCATTTCTCTACTACCTACTCCAAATTCGTCATTATCTATTAGGCATTCCTGTTTTTGAAGAAGCAAGACTATCTTCCCTGTAATGTCCCATTCAACACGAACACTACATTTAACTGTGTTCATATGTGTTCCCTCCAGTTGGGAATACTGACCGCTGTGTCTGCTCTTTTCAGGCCTGCCGTCCTGGACGACTTTGTCAATACGATTGATCTACCTAATTATGGATGCACGATTCCTGAGAAGACCACTTGCAGTGTTTATGGCTGGGGCTACACTGGATGTAAGCTGGTTTTTGAAAGATGAGACACTACTTCATTCTTTTTTTAAAGAACACATTTGTCTTGTTTTTTACTTTTCTCCCCTTTCCCTGTCACTTACTGTTTCTTTTCTGCACCATGTTAGTGATCAACTCTGATGGTCTGTTACGCGTAGCTCATCTCTACATTATGGGAAATGAGAAGTGCAGCCAGCACCACCAAGGGAAGGTGACTCTGAACGAGTCAGAAATATGTGCGGGGGCGGAAAAGATTGGATCAGGACCATGTGAGGTAAAAAGGAAGTGCCTTACCAAGGAACATGGCATGGATAACTCAGCTTTTCATTTTTACTTTTTTCTGTTTATTTTCCTTAAATCAAAATTGTTGGTGATAAGCCTACTGTAAAAGAGAGAAATTGAGAAAAATATCCTTGTGCGTATCTTTAACTAAACTGTAAGTCAACCCAGGCTTGATTAGCACCAAACTATAATGACATTAGTCTCTCAAAAGGAATATTAAGTGAAGACAGCCATAACTGTAAGGAAAACTGTTCAAATTGAGATATCTCAATTAGTTTAATAGCATTTTTATGATATTTTTCTAAATTTATCTGATTTTACTAAATCTCCATAAATAAATTTTATTATTAGTGTTATTAAGCGATAATAAGCTTGGCTTTAAACATTTAAATCTGTTCTTGAGTAAGCTGATGTGTGTGTGTGTTTGTGTGTGTGTGTGTTTATTTAAACACATTCCATTTTTAAAAACCTAAAAGTCAAAGTTTGTGATTTTAAGAGCTTGGACATTTTTATTTGTTAGGCAACTTATTTCAACTTGGCAGTGTTCCTATCCCTATTATACATAGACAAACTGTTAAACTGGTATTTTAGATAGATTTTGAATGTGAGAGACATGTTCTCCAAGCCTTGGAGCTGTGGGATTATGGAATTCCATGTGTAGCAAAGCAAGAAATGAGTTTAATAATAGGAAGTGTTCTTTGATATGTAGGAAAACGCATGACCTAAGTATGGAGCATAAATATGTATTGAAATGTGTATATTATATACCTTGCCCTGAGATTTTATTCCTGAAGAGAAAATGTGTACTAAGGAAGAGTTTTTAGAAGTGCTTTAAAATGATACGGTTGCTAACAAATGTATAATCAGTTTCAAATTTGGTGCCTTTCCAGTAAATCAGAATTACTATGTTCGTTACCATAAAGGGAAAATGTATTAGGGAAAATAAATAAATATATATTTCTCTAAAAGCAATTGGAGTTCCCTGAGCACAGAAGTTTGAACACAGCCCAATAGGACTGGACAACTGCTTTTCAAGAATAGCCTTTAATCTGGTTTGCCAATGATACATTTCTCATTTCCGCACTTTAGCACTGGAGTTTATATTTGTTACTTTTATTTTTATTGATAACACTTGACTTCCAATTGATTCTACCACTTCTTAAAAATGAATTTATTCTCCAGAATTTTTGTTTTAATATATCACAGTACCATTTAAATAAACTCACTTCCACTTACGGTGCATCTTACAAGGGTACAAGTGAAAATTACTAAATGTAGAATATCAATGTCTTCATATAGTGATTAAAAGGCCGTGAAGGCTATGTTAAACAGTTCGATGAAAATATTTCAGATTGTTTATGAAGTCAGCACATTGTGCCCCATGATTGCACCGATGTACACAATTATGATTTAATAAAAACTTGAAAAAATAAATAAATAAATAAACTCACTTAATCAATGAAAGAAATTTGAAGAAGAAATCTCCCCAAAGTTTATAAAATAGCCATAACATCCCATTTAGTGAAAGTCTTCCAATTGAATCACTGGTGCATTTGTTCAACATTAAGTTTTAAAACATATGTGGCATAGTTTATGCAAAGTCCCTTGCAATAAACTATTTTTCCCTACTGTTTGATTTTCATAGAATGTCAATGGCTATCTTCTTTCCACATGTATCACAGAAGCAAATTTTTCAATGTTTAATTTTATTTCACCGTATTGCTGTTAGGGGAAAATTAAGGTAGTCCTACACATTCTCCTTCATATAAAGATGTCAAAAGCCATTCATCGCACCCTTAGGAGGCTACCTGGCACAGTTGTAATGGTTATATACAATGATATGTATGCTATTTATTTTATTTATTACATATTTATATGCTATCTATTATTATATTTATTATTTTATTTATTACATTTATCTATAAATTAAATTATATATAGATATGTGTATATATACTTAACAAAAATCAATCTATCTATTACTTTCTCATCTATCTGTATTTGATGACATAATAGGGTTATGACACAAGAAATGCCATGAAATCATAGGCTGCTCTCCAAGAAGGAGGTTACAAAATGTAACTATAACTATATTAAATGCTAATACCACAGTAAGCGGAGGAACCTTCTTTGCTTGAAACAGCAATTCCTAAATAATAAATAGAATTATTTTATTAAATATACAGGATTGTTTTGGTTTGGGTTTTTTTTTTTTTTTTTTTGAGACAGAGTCTTTCTTTGTCACTCTGGTAGAATGCCAGGGCATCATAGCTCACAGAACCCTCAAACTGATGGGTTCCAGAGATCCTCCTGCTTCAGCCTCCCAAGCAGCTGGGACTACAGGCACCTGCCACAACCCCTGTATGTTTTTAGAGACGGGGGTCTTGCTCTTGCTTAGGCTGGTCTCAAACTCCCGAGCTCAAGTGATCCACCCAAAAATGTATTGAATATCACGAGATCAAAATAAATTTAACATATGCCTTATTAAAAAGGTATTAGTAGTTATGTGTTAGTCTGCAAAGCACACTTTAAAGGATGAGTGAATATTTTGGAAAAGGCAAGTCATTCTAAGTGACTATTCCATATGATAGAATACTTTGAACTTTGTACTAACCTTAGTCTTCCTTGACTAATTCAATAGCAAGACAAACAGTGGTCTAGTATACCAATTTTTACGCCTTGATATTTCAGTTGCAGTTATTCTCTTTTGTATATATATGTATCTATGAGATGCCAATATTATTATTATTTCTTATGTCTAATAATATTTTGTCATATCTCTTTTCCCTAGGGGGATTATGGTGGCCCACTTATTTGTGAACAACATAAAATGAGAATGGTCCTTGGCGTCATTGTTCCTGGTCGTGGATGTGCCATTCCAAATCGTCCTGGTATTTTTGTCCGAGTAGCATATTATGCAAAATGGATACACAAAGTTATTTTAACATATAAGGTACCACAGTCATAGCTCAAGTAAGTGTGTCTGAAGCATCCACCAATACAGCTCTCTTTTGCGTGAAGATTTCAGAGAATGTGGAATTAAAATGTCACTTAAAACAACCTAAGACAACTACTTGAGAGTCGTATTTGTTAAAATATTCATTAATATTTGTGGGTGTTTTCTGTTGTTTTGTTTGTCAGTGTTATTTTGTAAATGTTGAAATGAGTTAAGGTACATGCAAGTGTAGTAACATATTTCCTGAAGATACTTGAATGGATTAAAAAATGCAAAGGTGTAATTGCTGGATGATAAAAGATTTAATGGAAAAGATCAATTAATCTCTCTATGCTGCTTTCCAAGGTTAGTTCCTTAATGATGAATAAACCATAAGTTAAATGTTACTTTAACGTCCCCAAAACATTTTACACCTTGGGTCCTTAAATTGTAACACAGTATTAAATTATAATTCCATTTCATATGCCATATGTTAGAGTTCATTCATTTCTCCTCACTTTATATCTGGCAATACTGGTACACAAACACACTTTTTAAAAACTGCACAATCATGTACACATGTGCAAGCACTACACTTTAAATTGTGGTATACCTAATGTCCCACTAAATATTTTGGAAGTATGTACTTATCATATTTCCTCAAAAAATGGAAATTTCTAAAGACCAGTAGAAGCATTAAAGGAAGATGAAACATCCAAATGACTATTCCACCCTCTGTACATGATCTTCAGATGACCTTCACTGGTTGGCCTTTCAGGTATTGTCATGACCTATAGAGTTAAATAGCACCTAATGTAGGTGATTACATATATTTATTGTCCTTGTTATTTCATGTAGTTTCTATATCTTAAAGGAAAAAAAGTAATTGGTCTATTTTTTTCCTTCAATTTTAAGGCCACTTACTTATGCAACATGTTTGCAAATCAGTTTTCCTAAGGTAATTCTTAAATCTCAGATAAGTGTTTAATTGAAAAAATTTATAAGTGTTTTGGTCAATAAAAATGTAGCTACATAGGCTAATGCTTAGACTTTCTGCTGTAATTGGTTTCTAGCCCACTCTATTTTAAAAAATATTTAAAAGGAAAAGTTCCATATATGTTCAGAGTTTTGTAAATCATGCATTAAAGAGTATGTTGGAGAATCATGCATTAAAGTATTCATCAGAGAAGAAATGAAAATACTTTTCCAAATCTGGAAGTCTTCTAGCCTAACATAGCTTTATTCAAGTAAAAGATAAGTTGTAAATGAAAGAATCAATTTATCTTTCTATTCAATTATTTTTTTAAAGTAGAGTTGAATTTGCTGAATCAAATATTTTATCAAGATATATTCATTTTATTCTTATTTCATTTTACAAAATCTGCCTAATGCCATCAGCAGTCAATATTCACTGAAATTTCATATTCTGTGTAACAGTCAAATCATCGTATTTTTTTGTTGTATTTGTCATACTCAGCTATCCAGCATGTATGTGTTGAGAAATGGGTCAACAAAGAATAATAGGATAAACTTTACATTTTCACAGACTCTTCCTATACATCTTCCTAACATCTTTAAAGAGAATTAATGTGAATGCTTTGAATCCGTTGTCCCTGTTTCTCAGACTTGGTTCTCTTAAGTGATCTTTGTTAAGGCCAAGTTTCCAAACAATGCCCTGAAAGCTCTTTAAGATATCCTTCAGTCCGGAGCAAAGCAGTTTTAAGTCTGCTGGAGAGCTTGGTCCACAGAGTATACACGGTAAGGCTCCACATCCAGACGTGTTTACACACAGTGTGTCATATGTTTTGTAACTTGTAGCAGAACCAGAAAGTGATCCAACTAGTTGACAGTCCATTTCATCTTATCTGATTCTGTTTTTCCATTATAGTATACATCTTTTTGATGAAAACACATAATAACTTCAAAAGCATATTGGCAACATATTCAATATTTTTCATAGTTTCTTTTTGCTGAACCAGCCCGAATTTTGTCACATACTAATATTGGTAAAACATTTATAAAACTTGCAGTACTGTTAAGTACTTACATTTAAAAAATAGTTCCTTTGTGTCTTTTCCTTTAAATTCTTGTGGAAAGAGAGAGAAGGATTACCTACGTACAAGATGCAGCTAACTGTTTAGATATTTTGAACACAGTGTTTTTTATTTTGTTAAAGGGTTAAAAACAACATTAATGCATCATCAAACATGGTGCACAAAGCAGTTCTTTGGGAAATTTCCTTCGTGATATAGGCAAATGGGTGGAATTGACAATGAAAGGCTGATGAACAAGCTCCACGTTATTTTAGGTAGTAGGACAGGGTGCAATCACGTCTTTATTCTCTCGTGAAACATGCTAATTACTTGGTGTCCGTTCTAAATAAACTAGAAAAAAAAAGTCCAATTTAGCCAATAATCCATTTTATTTTGTGTCATGAAAAAAAAGGATCTTTAAATCAGAAGTTTTCAATGCTGTTTCGTTTGGCTGTTCTAATAATGGTTATACAGAGTATGCTGTTCTAAGCGTAGACACTTTCTGATGTCTACCAGGGATTGAAATGTAAAATTAAAATATTTGTCATAATGCCTCTGCCGTGCAGAAGGGATAATAATCCTTTTGTATACTTCTTTTTAATTTTATTATAAATGTGTAATGACTTTTACCTATTTGCTGTGGGCAGGACCTCAGTAAAATGTTTTATATTGAGTCAATCTCTAGTCTTAACAAGCTCTTGCTTGCTATCTAGGTGTTTCAAACTATGGGAAACATGAGGCACTGGACGGCAAGGAAAATAACAATAATGGCATGTGATAGCAAAATTGTATTTCACTTATTCCTGTGAATATTTCTTGTTGGTACCAATGGTACCGTACAAAGTGAATGTTATAGCCACAACATTCTCTTGAAACACTGTCAAGAAGTGGGAAATCGCTGTTAGGCATTTTCGTGATGTTTCTAAACTTTAAAAAAAAAAAAAAGGAAAAAAAGAAAAGAAATACTGGTTCTGCAATATAGAGATCAACAAGGTAAAGAATTTTAATAAGGTCTCATATGAAAAACTCTTAAATTGATTAATTTGAGATCCAAATAACTCCTTTCAATTAATTATATCCCACATTTACAAACTCATTTGATAGTTAAGAGTAAAAAGGACATAATCTTTGTCTTTTTTAAGCAAATAATTTTTAAATAAATTACTTTTTATGATAAAGTCCAAAGGGAAGTTATCTTTCAACATTCAACTGAGTTTAGAACTAAGACTTTACTAATTTTTAAAGTTTTCTGGATCATAAAAATCTTGACAGTGTAACTTTTAAGAAGGTTCATTTCCATTTGCACAGAAAGTTTCTATCTTTAGGAAACTGAAAGGGAATACTGTGGATGTTATGACTGTTTTGTGTGTAAATAGGAAATTGATAAGCTGCCTATTGTGTGGTATAGCTGGATGCTTACCCAAAAAGGGAACACTGTGGTTATGACTTGTATTATAAAGTCTCTGTAGTTAATAAAGTTGTTATTTTTATAACCATGATTGTATTATTATTCTTAATAATAATAAAATATTTTATCAAAATGTTTCTCTTGTCTGTTATATACACGGGTATGATTGTGTTTGTCCTAGGACTTTAATGCAAAAAACAGCAACAACGGTGATTTCATTGACAGAAATTTTGCATTCTTGTTGTAAGAAATATCTTATAACTTGTTTATAGAACTAAGACAAAAATCATTCTTATATTCCAACATCTATCCATGGAAATCTAAGTAGTCTAAGGTAAACCTTTAATCTTTGTGCATTTTAACTTGTTCCACTGTAAAATATTATTATTTAGTTATTATTCATATTTGTCAGAATAATTGTACGCTTTACTTTCCCAACATGTACAAAGGGTTATATAAATTATCACCCAATTTCTTTTCTTGTCTCTCTATATAATATAAAGGTGATTTAAAATTATCCAATTATTCATTTGGGGGTATTTCTTTAAAATATACATCAAATTCAGAATAAATAAATACAAATCGAATGGATTCATCTGATTCAGATTGGAAGAACTATTCATCAATGATCTAACCAAAGAGAGCGTGATAACGACATTGATTATTTCAAATCATTTTATACTGCCTCTCCCCTTAAAAGGTTGCTATACTAAGTATTCTGGCATAGATGGTGATCTCAAGTGGTGATTAATGTATCTAATTCCATAGCTCATATTAAAATATCTGATCTTTTAAAAAATTATGATTAAATCAATATATGTGTGTGTGTTTTATATATACATATTTTATGGTGACAATAAGAATATTTTAACTGTATACTGTTTATTGTTCTAAATTTTAATTTTTCCGTGTTTTCTAGACTTGTATTCCATCCAAACTTATTTTCTGCTATTTTAAGTAGAATAGTCCAGGAAAGCCTCTTTAAGATATGATATTTAAACAGGATTCTTGACAAAGAGAGAGAGAGAAATCTGTTTAAATGTTGGAGGCCTGATCATTAATATTAGGAACTATTTTTTTGGTTTCTTATTTTTTACTCCTCTAAATTGTGATGCTGTAATTAATCAGTATTTGGTAATGTTCAAATAGAATCAATGTGATCTGCCCTGCTTGTATGTTTTAGTCTGGGATTTCCATCCTTATTCTGTGTTATTATTCTTCTACATAAGCACCAGCTTTAACCTATACAGTCTTAAAAGCAATTCCACTGAATTACAAATCTCTCATGTAAAATTCACATTAGAAGTTTTGTTCTAGACAGCGTACATTTTTCTTTCATGTATTGCATTTACAAATAATCTCAATTGTATATGTTATTTAGGAAAGTTGAAATTTAAAAGTAACTTCAAGATAAAAGCAATATTGGTAGTAATTAGGGCAGAGTTTGCAATAGGGAATAGTGTGTTATTGCCTCAGACACATATTTTGCCTCCTTCTGCTTTATTTTTAATGTGCTATCGCCTCAAATCAGTTTGAGCTCCTTGGAAACTTCAGCCTATCTTATTTTTTTTATTTTTTATTTTTTGTAGAGACAGAGTCTCACTTTTTCGCCCTCAGTAGAGTGCCATGGCGTCGCACAGCTCACAGCAACCTCCAACTACTGGGCTTAGGTGATTCTCTTGCCTCAGCCTTCCGAGTAGCTGGGACTACAGGCGCCTGCCACAACGCCCGGCTATTTTTTTGTTGCAGTTTGGCTGGGGCTGGGTTTGAACCTGCCACCTTCAGTATATGGGGCCGGCGCCTTACTGACTGAGCCACAGGCGCCGCCCAGCCTATCTTATTTTTGTATTTGTCCATTATTTTACATAGTGCTTCACACATAATGGTACCCAATATATATGATGTAATTATTAATATTCTATAATTCACTCTCTTTTTGAAGGCTTATCGGTGTTAACAGATTGCAATTCTTACAAAACTTTTGCAACCCTCACTGAAGATTAAGAAATTTAGGGTTTTTTAATTTAATTATTTAGATTTGAATTTGTAAGTGGGACTATTTGAAAATGGTTTGTTGTATTCCATATGCTAGACTGCGCATCTGGGAAAAATGGGAATTATTTACTTTAGAGAGTTTATATACCAGAGGGTGCCAAAATAATGTATATGCAACATTTTTTCCTTTCTTAAAATGTATGTATACATATATATTTTGTACCCTCTGTATTTATGTTTGTAAACATAAATAAAAGTAGTTATTATAAAAGTAGTTAATATAAAAGTGGAAAATTGGATTTTAGTTTGCTAATGGATAAAGGTATTTACTTTGTCAAACAAATGCAGTGTAGATTATGCTGGTGAACAGTTTCCCATCTGGGTTTCTTCTATGAAGGGTTGATGTCACAACATTGAAGGAGAAGGGCTCATATAAACTATTGCAAAAATAACCTGAGTCAACAATAGTCCCTTCATTACTTAAGAACAAATATGCAATCTGCTGTGCTTTGAGGAGTTTCACAATACTGTTACTTAATGAATAAAATGTTTCCATCTGATGAATTTTCTTAATGCAGAGAAATCAACCTAGGTAGCATGTTCCAATGAAATGAGATGGACAAAAGACAGATGGATTTTACTATTAATTTTCCCTATATTTTTAAAGGTTTACAAAGAGATTGCTTAGTTTCCAGACTTCAGACTTTACATTAAATTAAAATCCAAATGTAGTAATAGTTTAGACTATATCACTGTGTTCTAAAACAAAGAACTTATATCCCATAGAAGAAAAATAATGAATGATTTAATATATGGAAAGTTCAGTCTGTGAAATGATAAAAGTGATTAAAGATCTCCAGCTAAGAGAGATCTTAAATCAATTATGATTTAATTTTTTGTTGTTGTTGTCTCAAGAGTCATTCTGAGAGGAAGAGAGCACTGGTTAAGACACTAGGAATTTGTAAAACAATGAAATTGGCACTTCAGCCAGATAGTGTAGGAACCAGCCACTACTTTTCATTGTAAAAGCTCTAGAATGCAGGAGTGAATAACAAAGCTCATAATATGAGTTTCTCTAATCGTGTTCTCTGATCATGAACATTTCCTGAAGTAGGAAATATTTCTCCAATGACGTAGGCAAGCTTTACCCAAACTGGTCTTTTGTGGATTACCATTTTGCAGGGCACTGAAATCCTGCAAGAGAAGAACAAAATGTTCAGGGCTTCAGCAAGTTTTGAAGATGCTGGGAGTCTTTGTACAGGCCACTTTGCTGCAGAATAGTTAAGAGTCTTTGAGTGTCCATGTGCACTTGATGCTCCATGAGGAACTGTGTATGGTTGGCATATTCTTCAAATTTACTGCAGTATATACTCGGGCCCCCTTTCAATTACAGAGACAGTATTTCATTCATCTTTAAGCACTAGCATTCTGCTAAAGGCAGTTCAGGAAAACTTGATTTACATATTTACTTTCTGAATGGGAGGCAGTGAAAACTACAAGGTTTGGGATTTCTACTGTCTTTATAATTTACAATACTTTTTTTCTCTACGGAAACATCTTCCAGCAAATCTTTCTGTCTGGCACATTTTCCCAGATCACTCTTCTCTTGCATGAATCAGTCTTTTTCTACTCAGTTTGAGCAAAACTCAGGAGAAGTTGAGGTATATTTTTCTTGACATATATATATACCATGTATAGGACCTGTCCTACCACTAATATGCATGAAAAATTGATTACAAAAAAATAGGAAGGTAATCCTATTTTCATCCCACAAAGCTAAAAAAACAAAAAAAAATCTGCTTGTTTTTTCCATATCTTTTTAGTGCTCACAATATCTCTTCACTTGCTGAATTTTCTAGCTTTAAAAGGAGGGAACTAAAGAAAACAAAGACAAGTAATATTGTAAAAGGAAAGAAAAAAGAGAAAGGGACAAAAAAGTTTGGGAAAGAGCAGAGAACTGGGAGAAGTTTTCTGCAGGCGTTTCCACGTCCTTAAAAGTAAGGTCAACAAGAAGATCTAAAGCATTATTCTTCTTTATTAGCCTCTTTGCTCCTTAATCACAATCACTGGTATTTTCCAAATCCACTTATAAACGAAAGACAGTGAGTCATCCTAAAACCACCAAGCGCAGACGTGAGTGCAATCCTTCCCCATTCACCGGCCCGTGTTTATTCTTGCATCAACTTGTTCCTTTTTTGGCTGTTCCCTTCTTCAGTGACATCTTTTTCTATATTTATTGGGCTTGATTAACAGATAAAATTTATATATATTTAGGGTGTCAGACATGCTGTTTGATATGGGGACACTTATGAAATGATTACCAATAAACTAATTTACATATCCATCAAGTCACATAGCTACCATTGGTGTGTGTGAGAAAACTTGATTTCTGCTCTCAAACGACTTAACATATGCAATATATTATTCTTACGTATAGTCACTATGATGCACCTGATGTCTCCTGCACTTGTTTATTTTATAACTGAAGGTTTGTACCCTTTGAACCGTAATAGTGAAAATCAAAACTTTATCGATATTAAAATTGTTCTTTAAAAATATTACTTTTTATGATAATTATGTATTTATTTATTTTCAGACAGAATCTCACTTTGTCGCCCTCAGTAGAGTGCTGTGGCGTTATAGCTCACAGCAACCTCAAACTCTTGGGCTTAAGTGGTCCTCTTGCCTCGGCCTCATGAGCAGCAGGGACTATAGGCACCTGCCATAACGTGGCACTGGTTTTAGAGATAAGATCTGCTCTAGCTCAGGTTGGTCTCAAACTCCTGAGCTCAGGCAATCCCCTGGCCGCTCCCTTCTCACTCTCAAATGCTTCAGAATCTTCCCACTGCTCTAACTCACAGTGGAAGTTGGCTGGAATTTAAGCAAATCAGGTCAGAAAGAAAGAACTCAAGCACCAGGTGGAAACAAAGACAAAGGCTGACCTGCCCCCCGAGGCGTCCCTGCTTGGCTATGTTCTCAGCATCTAAACTGAATGCATCCAAAACCAAACCCCAATCCATCTCTGCCCTTCCACCTTCCCTTCAATAAAAGGGAAAGCCATCTGTTTCACTCAAACCACAATCCAGAAAGTCATTTTTTACCTGTTTGTGTCTGTCTTTCTACTCCACGAATCACGAAGGCATCAATTTTAGCTCCCAAGTACATCTTGAATCACTCACTTGTCTCCATATCTAGGGAATTCACTTTAGCCCAAACCACAATTTTCTTTAACTTTATTGCTACAATAATCTCAAAACTTGTTTTTCCACATTCACTCCATGTTCTATCCGATTTCTTGCGTTCACGTTCTAAAATATAACTCTGTGCCATTCTCCTACTTAAAATCCTTCAATGGCTTCCCTCCAGCTGACCTGACTTTCCCTGATGGCTCATCACTCACCTCCTTTTCTTTCACACATTATATTCCAATTACATTAAATTCTTTTGGTTCGGGGAGTAGGTTAAGGTCTTTCTTTCCTCAAAACTTTTGCATCTGCTATTCTTTCTGCTTGGAATTACGTCCCCACCCATCAGCCTGACTAATGTCAGCGTCATCATGCAGCTTAAATGTTACCAGTCGTCCTCCCACCCACCTTCCTGCCCCTCTTACACATTGCAGGGGATGACACACTTCTAATTCGCAATGCTTATCTCGGTTAGTTATATCGTTATTTGCGTATATATTAATATTATCTCTCCTACTAGATTGGGTGAGCTATTCCATGATAAATAAATATTATTGAAATTAATTTATCAGTAATTATATGTTTGCAATTTTTCTTTTTTTTTTTTTAATTCAATTCCAAAATGGAATCAGTTCACAATTTTTAACTTTTTTTACTATTTAAATAATGACATTCATAAATTCCTTTGGTGGTAGTTTTGGGGATTCTACCGGCTTCTGTCAAACTCTACTGTTTCATTTTTTTTTTTATTTTTATTTATTTTTATTATTATTAAATCATAGCTGTGTACATTAGTGCAATCAAGGGGTACAATGTGCTGGTTTCATATACAATCTGAACTATTTTCATCAAACTGATTAAAATAGCTTTCATGGCATTTTCTTAGTTATTGTAAGAAGACATTTGTATTCTGCATTTAGTAAGAAACTCTGCTGTTTTAAATCAAGACGAATTTACTGAGCACCTACTGTGATAGTGCTGGGTACTGAGGATATAACTGAATGGTAAATAAATTAATTTTGGTCCCTATCTTGCTTATAAAGACAGACAAGTCTGGGAGGTGAACATGAAACAAGACCTTAACAGTGTTAACTGAGAAGTACCAATAGCTTTTGGAGCATGTAGCAAGGTTTTATGGAGCTTTCCAGCTGACTCTCCCCAAATCTTTCAACGTTGTAATGAACTTAAATCCTGAAAATGTGAATATTTTTTCTATTTTATGAATACTTCCATTATCACATATTACTAATTATTTAAGTGAGTTTGAATTATTTTTTTCTTGCTCTTTGTTTGTTCCATTCTCCTAGGTTCCTAAACTTTTAAATCTCACCCCTACATTTCCAAGAATATTATCACACTAAGTAGATTCAGAGAGGTCTGTCCAGTTACTATCAACAGAATAATGCACTTATTCCAATGGTGAAAACACTGGCTTTAGAGATGAGATTGCAAAGGTTTGTTTTGCTAGCATAAAATTGACAGATGTTTTATCATCATAAGTTTTTAATTAGATTTGAAGATGATCTAATAACGATAGATAATGCTTCTTCAGTGCTTACCGTGTGCCAGGCTCTGTTTTTCTCATTTAATCATCATTCCAACTTTATACAGGCAAGTTCAATAACTATATCCTTGTCGGAGAAAAGGAAGTGTTCAAGAAATGTGTTATAAGAGCACATTTAGGGTAGATTTTCAATATTCCTTCAACTTGACCCGTGTTTTATACTGTCTACTGAACATTTCATTTAAATATTTCCCAGAGAAGGAGGAAGAGGACAACACTTATTTAAACAAGAAAATTGTGTCATTATCCATGCAGGATATGAGCAAGAAGCTATTCAGAGGTCACATTGCTTTCCAGGCAGGTCTTACCCAAAGCTCTGTGAGATGTCAGCTGAACGAATATGGCCTCCTTATTTTTGAATGTAACTGGCTAACATATGACTTGCTTGTAATGCTCATTACCCTGCAGTTGAAAGTTGGCAGGTAAGGCCCAGTTTAGCAGAGGAGGTTTCTTTTCCTTTGATGTGTGGAAGAGGATACAGCTATCGATAAAGAAAAGCAAGAGACTTGTGACCTAGAAATAGAACTGTCAAGTGGTAAGAATTCTGAGGGGTCCTTATGGAGAAAAAAATTATTTAATAAATAAATTTAATTTGTTCCGTAACAAAGAAAAGCAATTTCCCTGCCCTTTTATTGATATAACAAAGGGTGTTTCATGAAAGAGAAAAATACCTTCCAAGAAAATGATAATCTTTTCAATAGCATTGGTTTACATCATATTACATGGACACAGAGTTTGACAACTGCAAAAGCATGTTAAAAAAAATCACCTGTTCCTTTTATAAAGAATAAAAAGAGAACAAGGAAGTATAATGACTTGCCCAGGGTCACACAGCTAGAGGCAGAGCCAGCCCTAGAAACAAGATCTTTTAAATTCAAAACTTTCATCTTATTTTTGCTTATTACTAAACTGAGGTCACACATAAAACATGTTAGACATAAAATATGTTAGAATTTCATAAAAACCTTAAAAGATCTGCAATCCCATAAAAAAAATTAAGAAGAATGAATAGTTACAAATTTAAAACATTGTCAGAGAAAAGGCGAGGCTCAATCCTCCTCACGGCCTAAAGGGATTGGGAAAAAGCCCTGACAGGGAGGGACAAGGTCAGGTGCAGCTCTCGTAAACTCCTACATAAAGTGCGTGCCAAGGTGGATTTTCACTCGGTTTGTTTTCCTGACTCAGTTTGAGATCTGACCCTATCCCTGACTGAGAAGTCTTCCCAGGGAAAACCTGGGGGGTGAATTTGTTGGCAGAAATGGAGCAGAAATGCTAATCAAGCAAGAAGACAGGCTGACAAGCAGTAGCATAGGATGGAATAGCGAGCACAGGTCCACTCGTTCCAACCACTGGGGAAGTAACGCTGCCAATTCAGAAACCTGAAAGAGTCCCTGACCTAGAGAAGTGATGTTATTTTCTGAAGCAGCTTCACAAGTTTGGCTTTCTTTGCAGCGTTATAATTGCTTAGAATATCATGAATATTCTCAAGATCTTCATATGTCTAAAACCATAAAAAAGGCTCTCTTTAGTCTAATGATCCCTCTGAAATGGGGAAGGGGCAGAGGAGAGGAGAGAGGGGGGATGGGTCTGCTCCCACTTAATGGGCACAATGTTAGGGTGTATGGCATACCTTTTGGGGTGAGACACAAGTCCCTCCCTTTATTAGGAGGGACTCTACCTAACAAATGCAAGCATTAAAACCTACTTCTTTGTACCCTCAAATTATCCTGAAATTTTTTTTTGTCTGGGGAAGAGAGAGAATTGGCGAGGAAGGAATCCTCATCACTTCCGCTGTGGTCAGTGAGGAACAATGGCATTATCTTGACTTTTGCATTTTTTTATGAGACAATAAAAACAAACTGAAAATATTGTATTTATTAGCATCATAAAAATTTGGCTCACATTTTAGTCAGCTGAACTTTTTGAACTCCTCTTACAGTGTTATCCTTGGAGTTTGGTGTGTCTGGAGTCCAGAAGCTTTTCGGAGATTCACTCGGAAAAACAAACTCCTACACATCTATTCACCTGGATGTCCAATAACTGATTCAAATAACATCTTCCAAACACAGATCATGACATTTCCCCCTAAGCCTTCTTTTATTTTTCTTTCTCTCCCTCCCTCCTTCCTACCTTCCTTCCTTCCTTCCTTCCTTCCTTTCTTCTCCTTTGTTTTTTGAGACATTCTCACTCTGTTGGCCCAGGCTGGACTGCCATGTTGTCATTTAGCTCACAGCTACCTCAAACTCCTGGTTTCAAGTGCGGCTCCTGTGTCTCAGGCTCCCAAGTAGCTAGCACAACACTCAGGGACCCAAGAACCCAGCTATCTTTTTTCTATTTTTAGTAAGGATGGTCCCAAACTTCCTAGCTCAAGCAATCCTCCCACCTCAGGCTCCCAGAATACTAAGATTACAAGTGTGAGCCACCATACCTGGCCATAAACCTGAGTTTCCTTCATTATTTTCTGTTATAGTTGTGGCAGTACAATCTGCGAAACCACCAAAAATAAAGCCCTCCTCTACCTTTTCCATAGCTCAGATATCTAGTACTTCTGATTTTGCTTCCTATTTAAGCCTTGAAAGTGATCACTTCTCCTCTCGTGGGCCTCCTTTGCCCTAGTTGAAATCCTCATTGTTTCTCTGCATTAGGGCAGAGTCCTAAAAGTCTAAAGCCAAACTGGTTATCCCTCATGCCATCATCCTTTCTGTGAAAGTTATCTCTTTAAAAGGCACATGTGAAAAAACACAGTTCAAGAGACAGTACTTCTAAGGCTATCCATGTGCCAGAATAGATACCCTTAGCTTCTCCATGGCCTCAGAGCTCACCATCATCTCTCCTCTCCTTGTGAGCACTGCTGCCGGCAAGAAATGGCATGTTAGTTTCTTTCTTTATTTTAAAAAAAAATTTCAGGATAACTTGAGAGTACAAAGAAATAGGTTTTAATGCTTGCATTTGCTAGGTAGAGTCCTTCCTAACAAAGGGAGGGACTTGTGTCCCACCCCCAAGAGGTGTGCCATACAACCTGAAATGGTGCCCATTAAGTGGGAGCACACCCATTTCCCACCTTCCTCCCCTCTGCCCCTTCCTCATTCCCCCTCCCCAACCCAGAATTGATTTCAGATTTTCTCTTATGTGGGCATGTGTTAGATTGTCTACTGGCTTCATATTAGTATTGAATACATTGAATACTTGATTTTCCGTTCTTATGACATTTTACTAAGAAGAATGTGTTTCATCTCCATCCAGGATAATACAAAAGATGTAAAGTCTCCATCTTTTTTTTTTTTTTATTCTTGGGGATTCATTGAGGGTACAAGAAACCATGTTACACTGATTGCATTTGTTGGGTAAAGTCCCTCTTACAATCGTGTTTTGCCCTCAAAAGGTGTGGCACACACCAAGACCCCACCCACCTCGCTCCTTCCCTCTCTCTGCTCTTCCTTTCCCCACCCCTCCCTCATTCTTTCTCTCTCTGCTCTCCCCTTCCTTCACCCCCACCGTATCATTAATTGTCATTAATTGTCCTCATCTCAAAATAGAGTACATGGGATTCATGCTTCTCCATTCTTGTGATGCTTTACTAAGAATAATATGTTCTACTTCCATCCAGGTTAATAAAAGGCTGTAAAGTCTCCATTTTTTTAATGGCTGAATACTATTCCATAGTGTACATATACCACAGCTTGTTAATCCATTCCTGGGTTGGTGGGCATTTAGGCTGTTTCCACATTTTGGCGATTGTAAATTGAGCTGCAATAAACAGCCTACTGCAAGTGTCCTTATGATAAAAGGATTTTTGTCCTTCTGGGTAGATGCCCAGTAATGGGATTGCAGGATCAAATGGGAGGTCTAGCTTGAGTTCTTTGAGAGTTCTCCATACTTCCTTCCAAAAAGGTTGTAT